>OZ024824.1:6872781-7039157 GCA_964016985.1 Anodontia alba
ATAAAAGGGACATTGACAGTGTAGCCCCAAATCAAACGCCACAAAACGCGGCGTCTAATCAGGCTCAACTCTCTTTGAATTATAGTAATGAATGTCTTCAAAAATAAAATGATAATAATGAAAAAATAGTTACCAGACACCCTTGTATTGGAAATGGATCGTCCAAAGAGTTAAGGTCGAATATTCTACTCGGCATAAATGGGTTAAACATAGAAAATTTATAATTTACCTACCATCACCGTCGATATGTTTTGGGCCGTTGCAACATTTACTAGGCGACTGGCATAGTCGAAGTGTGGAATTGTTTCGATTTGTGGAAGAAGATAAATGGTTTTGGGAAGCGGCTAGTCCACTACAAAACACTGCATAGTCTACGTATGGGTGTGGATCTGAAAAAGAAGAAATCGTAGAATGGTTTGCTGTCATATATATATATATATATATATATATATATATATATATATATATATATATATATATATATATATATATATATATATATATATATATATATATATATATATACTAGCGGGAAAAAGAAATTGTGCATTGGTAAAAAGTTATACAAAATAATAACATCGTAGCAGACAGTAATAATATATTTCAGATTTGTAACAATACACATTTCATCGAAGTTCTAGGGATTCAAAAGTGCGAAAAGAAGACCCATTTCATCACCAAGGCTCAACAAATCAAAAATGTCTCAAGCACCATGTCACAAAGTCAATATCTGGTGTGTCCACCGTTAGCAGTAATGCATGCGTTGCATCGCCGCCGCATGGATCCGACAAGATTGGTGAAAAACTCCTGAGGAATGCAGGCCATGGCAACACATTAACATTCTGCTGAGTAAGAAAATCAGTCACAACGCGTGCAACGTGTGGTCTAGCGTTGTCGTGTTGCAGCGTAACGGCATGCTGACGTTGGCTTGCAGAATCTCATCGCGGTAGCGTGCACCAGTCAAATTTCCGTTAATGACCACACGAGGCGTTCTTGCGTTTCCTGTTATTTCGCCCCATACCATTATACAGCCCCCGCCAAAGAGACGACGTTCAACAACACAGTTATCCTGGTACCGTTCTCCAACTCGACGGTATACCCTGGCTGGAACGACCATCACTGCTATCCAAGTGGAAACATGACTCGTCTGAGAACAGGATACGCGCCCAATCTCGTCTAGTAAAGCGAAGATGGGCCCTGCATCATGGAAGGCGAGCAACACGGTGACGTCGCTGTAGGACTGGACGGATTGCTGGACGCCGAGGGCGAATGTTCCGTTCACGCAAGCGGTTTCTCACGGTTCTTGGACTAATGTTCCTCAAGCCAGGAATGCTTCTAGCCGTCAACACAGCAGTTTGAAGTCGGTTACGAAGATGCGTCAAACGGATGTAAGTGTCTTGACGTAATGACGTCACACGTGGACGTCCCGATCTGCGACGGTCCCTGGTGTTACCAGATTGCTGTAACGTCTTCATAAAGCAGAAATCGTGTTCCTATGCACGCCAAACCGTCTGCTAACATCATTTTGGGATACACCAGCCAGAATCATGCCAACCGTTAGGTTGCGCTGAGCTTCATTGAGTCTAGGCATTGCTTACCAACACATTCAGGAGGAATAAATTTGTTTTTCTGTTTCACTTGGATAAAACGGTTTTACACAAGAGTCAAAAAGATTGTAAAGACGTTTACATTTAATTGCTAGCCACGAATATGCTTAATCCTGCACGTGCACAAGGACAATGCAATGCACGTGCAATGACCTTATTTACCAATCAATATTGTTAAGGAGTATACACATCATGTTTGTGTAAAGTTTCAAGCATAAATGAATTTTAGAATTATAGAAAATTTATTTTTTATACATGCACAGTTTCTTTTTTCCGCTAGTATATATATATATATATATATATATATATATATATATATATATATATATATATATATATATATATATATATATATATATATACACTACACTGCATCACGGAAAATGTCTATATAATTTTGACCCCTTAAACCTCACTTTTATATAGTAAAACTGGGGTTTACAGGGGTATATATCATATTTCTTATTTCTGCTCCAAACCATAGATTGTGGGTAATCGTTAGAACCGCCTCAATGAGGCGGTTCTAACGAGTATCCCCAATCTATGTTTTGAGCAAAAATATGAAAAATATCAGAATTTTTTATATGAAAATTTTCATTGTTGGTGGTAAAAATTTCAGTATATTTGAATAGGATTGTTTTTTGTATTGTGTGACTGGAGAACATTATCATATAAGCTACATAGCTAATCACTTTATAGAACATACAGTAAAATTTCAATGACTCGAATACTGATGACTCTTTTACCATGGATAATTCGAACTCGTTTTTGTGTCCCTAGGAAATTCTTCTGATAGCTCAAGAAAACAAATATTTAGGGATATTTTAGGAGAAAGACATCCCTAAATTGTCCTCATTTGCCTCCTGACCTGGCGCTAGGATTAACCCTCAGTGACTCGAACTACCCATATCTGGAATAGACTTCCATAGTCCAAAGATGTTCGAGCTATTTGAGTTCGACTGTATTTCACTGATTCTCCCCAACAACAATTTTGGTTATGGTTCAAGTCATAGACGAACTACTTTGTCCGTGCCCGGGATTCTCGTCATAAGAATACCTCACATAGAAAAACTGAGGCCTGGCATTCATGCATATAACGGTAACCTAGTAGAGTAAAATTAAAGGTATGTGCCTAGAAACCATGCAGACACATGTTTTGTTTTTTTTTACTTTACGCACTATCCTTCAAACATTTGAACGATCTGTGCATTTTAATACGCATTTTGTTGACTTGATCGTTTAAAGCAAAGTTGCAGAAATTCTGAAATTAATGACCAATTTATTTCAAAATTATCACCCTACCCCCATTTCTATTGCCCATTTATTGTCAATATTTCAAATGCTCATACTAAAATTCCCGCCAACATGTATGTCACGATTTCGTATCGAAAATCACAAAACCACAAAACATTCGAAATGTGGTAAGTTAGAAAGTGCTGTATATTTTCAATTTGTAAGTTGGTGTCTATATCAAAAGATTTTTTAAAAGCCCGGTCATGGCCGTTTTGTTCACGTTCTTTCAACGAAAAGTCTTCAATCAGATAAAAAGCTGGGATACCGTGTTGTATATGCCAGACGATTCGCCACGCAGAGAACTATGGTATAACCCTGGTCCTACTGAACCCGGATGTATCCTGCCTTTGCAAACAGTGTAGATCCAGATCAGTTGGCTTCTGGTTCTGTTTGTCATTAAGTATGTGAATTTTCACCAACAACCTGAATCAAGTAATCTGATTAGCTGACAATTAGATCTTAACCCTTGTCCTGCTGAACCCGGATATACCTGCCTTTGCAAACAGTGTAGATCCAGATCAGTTGGCTTCTGAAGAAGCCAACTGATCTGGATCTGCACTGTTTGACATTGAGTATGTAAATTTAGAGCAACAATCAGGATCAAGTAATCTGATTGGCTGAAAATTAGAAGTGGGTGTGACATCTTAATTCATTCAGTATGACAAGGGTTAATAGACGAAACGATTAAAAGATAACGGTCCCAGTCAGCATTCTACGTAAATCTATATCGGGCCGTCATCGGCCCGTCAGGGTAGCTGACGGGCCGATGACGGCCCGATGTAGATTTACGTAGAATGCTAGCTGGGGTATTGACCATCAAGATTTATATGAACATTCCCGTTATTTGGTTTAAACATTTTATTGAAAATATTGCATGACAGTATACATTGTAGACTGGCTCCATTCATTCTGCAGTTGTCGTTTTCTTTCTATCACTTCCTGTAGCCTTATTCGTCTTTCTAATCCCATTTCACTGTGTTACTGCAGAAGCGACTCTATCTTTTAAAACTAAAGGACAGTTCCCAACGGGCACATGACGTTTATACTACGTCGTCTCAACGTCGATGCAACGTCATGACTTTGCATCGACGTTGAGACGACGTTGTACAGACGTCATGTGTCTGCTGGGTTTAAACTATACTAGATTATCCCAGCTAGCATTCTACGTAAATCTACATCGGGCCGTCATCGGCCCGTCAGCTACCCTGACGGGCCGATGACGGCCCGATATAGATTTACGTAGAATGCTGACTGGGATACCTTGAAAGAAATGATGTAGTCTAAAGACATACTAAATACATTGTAGCACATACGAAAGATATAGGATCAGACCGAAAGCATGACTACTTATTTAGTTCTTCTCCTTAAGAATCACAGTTGTACAAACAGTGACGGAAATATATATATGCTAGACATTATGGATCTCAATTTGTAAATGTAAATTCGAGATACATTAAAAAAATTGACAAACATATCAGATACATAAAGGGGCAATGAGAAAAAAAAAAAAAAAAACGCTGGAATTTATTAATATATTCAAGTATTAATGTAAGTCCCACGGCTGATAACAATACTAATGCCAGTACAAGGGCTGATAGTATCAGTCAAATGTGTCACTTTAACACTAGCACATGGAATTTTGGTAAAAACAAATGAATGGGCAAGGGCAACGTATCAAACAACTTTTGAATAAAGGGTTGCATGTACAGAACATTTTATTTCATATAGCTGCAACAGTTAAAATCGTTTTGTGTCGCTTATATACTTTTGGACTTTTTCAAATAATAGAACGGTTGTTGTGTATGGTAATGAAGCATCTCCCCTATTTATTGGATGACCCTCGTATACTTCTGCGGGAACACACTTCGAAATGAATTGTGCCGATTCCAGTTGGCAAAAATTGTGGGTAAAAACAAGCATTAACCCAGGGGCGGATCCAGGGATATTTCTAAGGGGTGGATTGTCGATTTAATAAAATTACCGTAATTACGTATTTGGACAGATTTGTCTGAGCAAACAGTGTAAACCCAGATCAGATGCCGCAGAACGCGGCGTTTGATCGATGTCTAAACTGTTTACCACTCATCCAGCGCCGGCCTCGGTGGCTCAGTTGGATGCGCCGTCCGACTGGAGACCAGGAGGTTGCGGGTTCAACCCCAGCTGAGGTCGGCAACATTCTTTCGTGGAGATTGATCATGAAATATTTTCTACGGTCATTCTCTCCCTTCCGCTGATTCAAGGGCAGTAGTCAGTTTCTGGCGAAAGAATGTGCACAATACTGTTTAATCGCTTAGAGGACTAAGCCTGTCCAGTAAACGTGTGGTTAGGTAAACTGACCGCGTTCGGCATGACCCCATTTGGTTGACTGGGCCGTAAAACTTCAACATAAACAAAGACTCATCCAGCAATTTTACACACATTTACAGGTAGAAAAATGGATTTGTTGAAGTTAAATATAAGGTAAAGAGTAAGGGTTGTGAATATTTAGGGTAAATACGGTATCCCAAATTATCAAATTTACCCAAGATTTCCCATGAAAATGAAATTTTGAGTCAAAGCGGGTTCAGTCAAGGAGGGTTTGACTCAACCCCCGAATCCCCTCTGAATCCGTCCCTGGAACTGGTCGGTAAGTACAGGTTATAACATTTCAGCTCTAACACAATTACAAAAATCCATCTGTTTCACACATGTAACTGTACCAACTCGCTCAGCCGGTACAAATCTTGTTTGCGCCGCGTCAAGCGAAAAAGTGCCTTCGAAACTGCACAAAATGCGTAGATTCGGATCCTGCACATGCGCAACTTATTATCCGGGCATTTGCTCTACATTCATACATTCTGTAATATCCAATGATTCTGTTAACGGACAGTGAAGACCTTGATCAGCCTGCGCGGATGCGCAGGCTGATCTGGGTCTTCGCTGTCCGCATATGCCCGAAAACCTATTTTCGCATGGTGAGGTCTATTTCACCTGAGCTGCGCAAAAGTGTCATTAATGCAAGTGCGAATAGCTAAAACTCAGATCAGTCTGCATTTACCGCCCACTCTGATTAAGTCCTTCATTTTTCATCGGTAGATCAGACGAACATCGAAAGCCCTGATCAGACTGCGTTGATGTACAGACTGATTTGGGACTTCTCTATTCGCAGACAATATAAGAGTCGTGTTATTTGCCCCAGCTCAGCCACAGAAACATAACAATTTATACCTGAGCAGCTACGTGTAAAAAGGTACCTTCGGACATGTGCGTAGTCTGATCATTGTTTTCGCTGTTCGTCTGAAGAAACATTGATTCCGTTGCCATACAAAGAGTTCCAGTCTGAGGTTCCAGTGTAGACTCTGATCAGACAGCGGGGATGCGCAGGCTGATCTGAGTCTTCGCTGGGCACATATGTAGTTCGCGTAATAAGTCAGTTCATCTCTTTCATTCAGAAATTCAAACTGAATGCTGATAGATTTCTGAAATTATATATTTCACAGTAGTTCTCACACAAAGTATCAGCCTTTACAAACGTAACAAATTTACTGAGAGTAAAGTATTACTTTATTGTTCAATCTTCTTAGGTGTACCAACAGATCTAGAATCCTTCAATGATTCTTCTTGAATTTACTGAAGATTAGGAAAACATCTTCGTTAGAAATGTATCCCGAATAAGATATACCGTATTTACTTAAAGTAATCGGACAGATAGGCAGATAGGAGCAAACAGTGTAGATCCTGATCAGACGCCGCATACTGCGGCGTCTGATCAGAGTCTACACTGTTTGTCAATAAATCTAGCAGTTTTAGGTTCTAATAAAATAGACGTGTTCGAAATTTAGAACAATTTTGGTAAGTTAAAGGGGAACGCAACCTTAAAAGACATTGTGCTTTAAAGTAAAGAACTTTGCAAACAATGAATTTTGACACAAATTTGATCAAAATAGGTGGAAAATTAAGTAAGTTATAGACAATTGAACATTTTAACATTGGTGGTATGGGCGCCGCCATTTTGAATATTTAATGAGGTTTCATAAAAATTAAAATTCGTTTCATAAAGGTAGTTATTCTTATAAAGTTGGTTTATTTGGGGGTGGAAATGATTGCTTGTCAGTAGATTTAAAAGATTATTAAAAATCGGTAGCAAAATTATTCTTAAAAACCCTTTATAATTTGAATTTGCATATTTAATTTTGGGCTGAGTGACGTCACAAAGCCTACAATATGGCGGCATCCTTGACAGCCATTTTAAATATATTCAAACCACCATAACTTCCTTATTTCTCGGCCGATTTAAAAAAAAGTCTTGCATCAAAATAAATGGCTTGTTAAGCAGTTTAATCCAAGATATACTTACAACTTATATTGCGTTCCCCTTTAAGGTGTACGAATACTTGAGGTATGTATGATAGATACTTGTTAGACTTACCCAAGTCCCTACATTTACATCTGTCTTCCTTGCTATTGGAAATGTCTGTTTAAAAGACGAGTACCCACAATCTATGTTTTGAGCAGAAATATGAAAAATATCAAAATTTTTATCTGAAAACTTTCAGTTTTAGGTGGTGAAATTTTCAATATATTTGAATAGGCGTGTTTTCGTAATGATTATGTACGTGCGTACATGTAGCATGCGTAAGACAATTAATATTACAGTCAAACCTGTGTTAAGCAAGCACCTTTGGGAAAGCCAAAAACAAGTTTTTTAAGATAGGTGCTGGCTTAATACAGTTAGATTTCCACTTCTTTGCCTTTAATGGTATCTCAAATAGTGACCTTTAAAGGCAGGTGATTGCTTAATACAGGTGGCCTTTAGGACAGGTTTGACTGTATTTGCAATGAAGAGACAATAACTTAAAATAAAATGTTTTGCTTCCTTACCATAAGAGCTGATCTTAAAGGCAAAAATTTGCCGCTTCCAAATTAGGGTTTACTCTTAAAGGAAATAATTTGCTCCCAGAGAAGGGGCTCCTCTTTAAGGAAAGAACATTCTTTCCTTTAAGAGTAGCCCTTATTTTGGAAGCGATACTAGGGAAAATCTGTCAAGATTTTTTCTGGGTGTGCAGAAATATGTCCGTTCTGGCTAAGCCACTGAACTGTTATGCATGAATAAATCATAGCACTTAAAGTTATTGACTTAAAATATCCCAAATGGACAAAGTAGAGAAACGTAGGCCGGTTGGCGTCCAAATATCAGTATTCCCAATATCTCAGCAAATGAACCGTTCAAATGGGCCGCACCATATAAAAACTTGTCTTCGGGCCTATGCGGATAGCGAAGGCCCAGATCGGACTGCGCATCCGCACATCCGCGCAGTCTGATCAGGGCCTTCGCTGTCTGCAAACAAAATCATTGTATACTATAGGATGTTTAAATGGAGAGTAACTGCCCGGATGGGACTTTACGCATGTGCAGGGTGATGTGAACATTTTGCGCATGCTCAAAGGCATCTTTTTCGCTTAACGCGGCTCTAATTGTAACTGTCCTGGGAATATACATTTCGTATATTTAGTCTTCGGAAAGCAATAATCCGGGCCAGATTTAATCTAAATCTAATATGGGAGTGATACTATTAATTTTATAAAGCTATGAACTAATTTCTAATGAAATTCGCCAGCATTAATCTTGCTTCTGAGTAATAAATCATTCCAGTGGGATTTAAACGGAAACTATATATGAGATATTAGCCACAGATAGCAATGTGGGAAAATGGTGTCTGTCAGGGGAACTATTTCTGTCATCGTTGTTAGCTCGCTTGTACAGCTATTGAAGTCACCATGGCATCGGCATGGCATGTTGTTTTTTTTTTTGTTTTTTTTTTTTTTTTTCTGTTTAAGTATAAGGCTATATCTTCTGAACCTCTGACTGGAAGCAGTTCATACTTGCCCTGATGATCTGGTCTGAAGTTCTATGTGGTACCATCCGGACCCACATTAGTGACCTTAGGTTATTATGTCATGGTTAATGTGTTGGTTAAAGCTTTTAGAAAGCTATCATGTTGAATTAGTTTTTAAAGTCAAAGCGCGATTCAAGCGAGCTACACTGCCCTGCTACAGCTTTTATTCTGCAGAATGGTAGGGGTGGTGGCAAGATTTTATACTAATAAAAGAAAAGAAAACAAAGAAAGAATGAAACAGGACCGCACCACCCTGTACCATAAAATACAGATGATAGGCCTCTAACGCAATACTAATGGAATTGAATGATTCAGTTTAGAGGTACCAGATGCGGACGATGCTTGCAACAAAAATTTAAAAAAAAGGGAAAAAACTGGAAAGCTTGTCATAACAAATTATAAAAGAAATATAGTTTGATTGTTTGATTGAGTCTGATGAGTAAAGGAAAAAATACAGCATCCTTCACGCCGTCTAGCAGCTTTGAGCGGAACTTTCTTTTAACCCATTTAGTCGGGACACCCCCCAAAAATGTAATTGGCAAACAATGCAGTCCCACATCAGATGATCAGGGTTACACCGTTTGCCTTAACAACAGTATAAAGAACCATTACGAAAACAAGCCTATACTGTAAATTAACCAAAAAAAAAATGAAAATTTTTAGATCAAAATTCTGATATTTTTTCATATTTCTGCTCAAAACAAAGATTGTGGGTACTCGTTAGAACCGCCTCGGCGAGGCGGTTCTAACGAGTACCCACAATCTATGTTTTTGAGCAGAATGAGAAAAAAATATGTATACCCCTGTAAACCCCAGTTTTACTGTATAAAAGTGGGGTTTAAGGGGGTTAAAATTATATAGACATGTTTTCGTGATGCTAAATAAGCATCCTGCTATTGGAATAGACCAATCAAAAACAGCTGTGGTAGAAGAGTCCACGCAACGTAAATGGGCTATGTATGAGCTTTTTTTGGTAGAGAACAATGGCTGCGCGAATGGGCACACCGTTCGGAGTCCATCACGAAAACACGCCTATATAATTTTGACCCCCTTAAACCCCACTTTTATATAGTAAAACTGGGGTTTACAGGGGTATATATTATTTTTCTTATTTCTGCTCAAAAACATAGATTGTGGGTACTCGTTAGAACCGCCTTGCAAAGGCGGTTCTAACGAG
The DNA here is from genome assembly GCA_964016985.1 of Anodontia alba. NCBI lineage: Eukaryota > Metazoa > Mollusca > Bivalvia > Lucinida > Lucinidae > Anodontia > Anodontia alba. Next base: position 6,882,735 of record OZ024824.1, read on the forward strand.
TACCCATAATCTATGTTTGAGCAGAAATATGAAAAATATAAGAATTTTTATCTGATTTTTTTTTTTTTTCATTTTTTTGATGGTAAAATTTTCAGTATATTTGAATAGGCTTGTTTTCGTAATGCTTCGCTGTGTGCCTATGTCCGAAGGTAGATTCACGCTGTGGCTCAGGTGCAAATCGTAATACGAACTGCGCAATGCGAAAAGTTGTTACAATTTAGATATTAAGGATAGACGCAAGCAAAATATATATTGTTACACATTAAAAAAAAAAAAAAAAAAACTTTTTCTTCATTTCGTCAACGAGTGTATATAAAAGTCATGTTCCTCCATAAGAAATGGTGAAAATGAGGGTATACATGGGTCTACGCATTATTAGGTGGATTTTTTTAGAAGTTTGCAGTTTTTTAAACCACTATTTCAATGTGTGATTTATCGCAAGCAACCTTTTTATTGCATAAATCAATTTTTATTTGCTTAAAGACCAAAATATTCTTCATTTATATTATATGGTGAAAACAGCATGACTTACATATCTCTAAATAAGAGGTTATTTAGATTTTTATTATTTCTCCATATAAAAAAATACATGTACATGTCGTGGTATTTTTAAATTCACTAGCCATGGGTTGCCAATGCATTGTTAGCGAATGCTTTTAAAAGCGAAACACAGAAGTCAAAAACATCCTTACACAAAACACAATGTCACATGTAGGCTTTCGTAGAAACACGGCTACAAAAATTCGGAAGAGAAATGGAAGAGATAATTTTAGTAAATCAAGAGATATTATTGCAAATGATACCAAATACCATATGCACCCTAAACAGTCGGACAGACCGGCCTTAGCAATCAGTGTAGACTCAGATCAGACGCCGCAGACTGCGGCGTCTGATCAGGGTCTACACTGTTTGTCAATGATCCAGCAGCTTACAGGGACATAATTAGGTGATAAAATGGACTTTCCCAAATTTTAGGACGAGTACGGTAATGAGCTGAAGTGTCCGAATATTTAGGGTGAATACGTTATAAATGTATTGATCGCGTCGGAACTTTTATCCAGTTAAGAATTATTTATGTCGTCTGCTCCTTTAGGTTCTGCCTTTTTCCTAAATTTTGGAAATGGACTGAATCAGACAATTGGATAATATCAGCAGACCATTTTTGATAAGACACTTGGATTTCTCTTGTCTATATTACCAGACTAGTCCACTTTACTTAGCCTCCCATAAAAGGGTGTAGACCCAGAACAGACGCCACAGAACGCGACTTCTGATTGTTTGCATTAAATAAATAAATTTCTAGAAAACATGCTACCAATAAAAACTAACCAGACAGCCCTTCTATTGAAAATGGACCTGTCTAAAGTGTTGAGGTAGAAGGGTTCACTCGGCATAAATGGACTTACCCAAAGAATTCGGACCTTCATACCTTATCATTCTTGACCTAACCCTTAAACAAGTCCATTTCACTTACATTTTGATGTCTTAAATTGCTGAATGAATGGTAAACGGTGTAGCCCCTGTTCAAACACTGCGTTCTGTGGCGTCTGTCCTGGGTCTACAAGGTTTGCTCAGGACTGTCTGTCCGAATACTTAGCTTTAATATGGTAGTATTATCTTGTTTCAGTTATAATTTTTATTATACACCTAGCAGGGAAGTATAGGGATTTCTCAGATAGTTATTTTCTGTAATTCACAGTGTGATGATACACTGTTTCATGTCAGTAACTAGTGAATTATTTCACTGTTGGAACTGTTTGTTATAGACTGCTTCCCGCGTTATTGCATTCCATCTTGACTTCGTCGGCTGCCCAAAATGACATAAACCTGACCAAAGGGAAACACGTTCCCAAAACGTCATCAGACTGTGGACGTTACATCATGAAGTGATGGTGCCAACGTTCTAATATGAACGGACTAAATAACGCCATTTTCTTACATTGTTTATTGTTCTTCCGCTCAAACTGAAACACTTTTTTGGCGTTTTCAAGAAGACAGTAGGCTACTGGCAAAACGGTATATAATAAAAAGAATAATGAACAGTGTTTGCTTAATATGAAGAAGTTGTCACTCAGGAGCGAGGATTATACGGTAAAAAGCTCGTTCCTTTGGAACTCGTTTTTACCGAATTACCACGCTCCGTCATGACAGATATGAGCCAGGGCATGACAAAACCAACAAAATGGCATCTGCCCAGTCTGATCCGAGTCTTCGATGTGCGCTCAAGGGTAGTTAAAGACCCAAGCTTTCTTAAAGACCCAAGACTGATGAGACTGGGCAGATGCCCAGGCTGATCTGAGTCTTCACTGGGCGGACATGCCGTATTGTAGGTTTTGTCATACGGTAGCTTATATTCCTCGAATCAATCACAACGGTGGATCAGTCATTGTATATACGTCATCGCCGCAGAGTAAAGATCTTTCGGGCCGCGTCAAGCAAAACAGTGCCTTCGACCATGCTCAAAATGCACAGATTCAGATCAACCTGCGCATGCACAACGTATCGTCTTGGCCTCCATTCATACATAATGTAGTATGAAATGATACTTTAACCGGACAATGAAGGCCCTGATCAGACTGCGCGGACGCGCAGTCCGATCTGGGCCTTCGCTCTCCGCTTAAGCCCGAAGATACGTTTTCGCATGGCGCTACCTATCTGATGCGTTCGTGCGTCTGTGGTCTTCTAATGAGTACCCACAACATATGTTTTCGTGGAGAAATAAGAAATATCTCAGTACTTTGTGGATAAAAATCTCTTATCCAGCGCTCGGACATACGAGAGCTCTGACATGAGGTCTGTCAAAACTCATTATCCTCTAATTTCGTGACTAACTCGTTGTACATCATAAGAATTAGACAATGACGTATTTACGCTTAGCACTCTGGGTAAAATGTTCTGCAGATGACATATTGAAATATTTTACTTATTTTTCTCAGAAAACAGGTTTTAATATTTCATGCAAAGTGTCTACAAATCAAGGAGCGCCCTGCGAAGAATGACAAAACTGTGCGTATGCGCTGACTTACCGTGTCTTCGCATGACGGAAATGTCAAAAGGTACATTTTCTCGCGTTGCGACCGATGGACAGTTATTTAAACCACCACTCCCTTGGCTAATTCAGCAGACGACACATTGGTGATATATATATATATATATATATATATATATATATATATATATATATATATATATATATATATATATATATATATATTTTTTTTTTTTTTTTTTTTTTTTCCAAGAAAATAGAATACGACATTTCGTGCAAATTGTGTCCGCACAATCTGGTCAGTCTTCGCAAGGCGCTCCTTGAAAACCCAGGGTCCACGACGTCTACATGCGACACTGCGAAAGCTGTCATTTGACTATAGGCAGACACGCGGACTTTCTGAATCTTTGTTTAGAACACATGTCAAAAGGTATATTCCCTCTCGTTGAAGCTTGGCTGATGGAGATTGTTCGTGTTCCTGTTTTGTGCTGGCTTTAACTTAAACTGACCCCAGTCTCCAGTGAATATTTTTCTTATTATCCTATTTGAAAATCCAATGAAACAAAACCGGAGGCCGGATATATATATATATATATATATATATATATATATATATATATTATATATATATATATATATATATATATATATATATATATATATATATATATATATATATATATATATATATATAGTATACATGCAAAGATATTGCAACCTCTTGATATACATGGTTTCCCGGGTAGAAAACGTTTATGTTGCTAATAGCCTATAAGTGAAGTTCTAGTTGCAAAAAATCAATTCTGAAGTATGGTAATGTTCTTTTTACTCGACTTTAAAAGTCAAGTTGCTGTTGACAGACCATTACTTACCTTTTTACCCATTAGTCTCCCCCGCCCAAACCCCAGATGAATCTAAACGACAATCATGATAAAAATGACTTGTATTGATTGAAACCAAGATCCGCAGGTAGACAAGTGTCCACCCGCTGTCAAGAAAAAAAAAATAAAACGCCCAACTAGTGTCAAGTAAAATGCGTACACCCATTGTCAGGTAAAGAAACGTCCATCCATTGTCAAGTAAAGAAACGTCCATCCATTGTCAAGCACAATAAAAAGTATTCCCACTGTCAAGTAAAGAAACATTCGCCTATTGTCAAGTAAAGAAACGTCCACTCATTGTAAAATAAAGAAATGTCAACCGATTGTCAAGTAAAGAAACGTCCATCCATTGTAAAATAAAGAAACGACAACCGATAGTAAAGTAAAGAAACGTCCATCTAATATCAAATAAAGAAATAACAACCCATTGTAAAACAAAAGGAAACGTCCATCCACTGTCGCGTAAGAAACGTCACTCCAAAGTCAAAAGTAAACAAAACGTCCACCCATTGTCAAGTAAAGAAATATCCACCCATTGTCAAGTAATGAAAAGTCCACCCACACTCAAGTAAAGAAGCATCCACCCACTGTCAAGTAAAGAATTGTCAACGCATTGTCACGCAAAGATACGTCCGCCCATTGTCAAGTAAAGAAACGTCTACTAACTGTCAAGTGATGTAACATCCACCAACTGTCAAATAAAGAAAGAACCGCCCACTGTCATGTAAAGAAACATCCATCCACAGTCGATTAAAGAAACGTCCATCCACTGTCGATTAAAGAAACGTGCACTCACTGTCAAGTAAAGAACAGCCATCCATTTTCAAGTAGATAAACATACACCCACTGTCAATAAAGGAACCTCCATTCACTGTCAAGTGGAGAAACATTCACCCACTGCAGGTAAAGAAACGTCTACCCACCATTGAGTAAAGAAAAACGTATTCCCATGGTCAAGTAAAGAAACTTCCATCCACTGACAAGTAAAGCAAAGTCCACCCACTATCAAGTAAAGAAATGTCAACCCACTGTCAAATAAACTGAAACGTCCATTCACTGTCAAGTAATAAAAAGTCTACCTTCTGTCTAGTAAAGAAACGTCCACTCATTGTTAAGTAAAGAAACGTCCACCCATTGTCAAGTAAAGAAACGTCTATCTACTGTCAATTAAAGACATCCACAACGTGTCAAGTAAAGAAACTCCAAGAAACGTTCACCCAGTGTCAGGATAAGAAACGTCCATCCATTGTCAAGTAAAGCATCGTCTACTGTCAAGTAAAGAAAATGCACCCATTGTCAAGTAAAGAAACGTCCATCCACTGTCAAGTAAAGAAACGCCCACCCACTTTCAAGCAAGAAAAGTCCGCCCATTCTCCAGTAAAGAAAAGTCCATCCATTGTCAAGTAAACAAACCTCCAACCACTGTCAAGTAAAGACGCAACAACCCTCTGTCAAGTAATAAAGCGTCCGCCCACTGTCAAGTTAGGAAAAGTCTGCTGTCAAGTAAAGAAACGTCCACCATCCTCAAGTAAAGAAAAGTCCACCCACTGTGACAAGTAAAGAAACGATCACTCACTATCAAGTAAAGAAAACGTCTACACTGTCAAGTAAAGAAACGTCCACCCAATGTCAAGCATTAAAAGGAACGCCACCTATTGTCAAGTAAAGAAGACGTCCACCCATTGTCAACTAAAGAAAAGTCCGCCCACTGTCAATTAAAGAAACGTCCACTCACTGTCAAGTAAAGAAACGTCCACCAACTGCCAAGTAAAGAAACGTCCACACAGTGTCAAGTAAATAATCGTCCACCACTATTCAGTAAATAAACGGCCACCTACTGTCAGAAATATCCACCAATGTCAAATAAAGAAACGTCCACCCATTGTCTAGAAACGTCCACCGATTTTAAGTAAAGAAACGTCCACCCACTTTCAAATAAAGAAATGCCTACCCACTGGCAAGTAAAGAGTCGCCCCCCTTTGTCAGGTAAAGAAACGTCAAATAAAGAAAACGTCCACGCATTGCCAAGTGAAGAAACCCATTCAGAAGAGGATACGAGCCGAGAACTTATTGATCGTACCTCGTATAAGTACAGAAAACAGGTTTTCATTACAAATACATAAAAATGTATGCAACCATTTCTACTGTTGTTCTCATTTATTGTCAGAATGTTTTCTTTTTGCAACTCTTGTTAAGCGAAAAAGTGCCTTCAAACATGAGTAAAATGTAAGATTTTACATCATCCTGCACATGCGTAAAGTATCATCCGGTCCGGCTTTGCTCTCCATTTGTCCATTGCTTTGTTAGCGAACAGTGAAGGCACTGATCAGACTGCGCGGATGCGCAGGCTGATCTGGGCCTTCGCTGTCCGCATATGCCCGAAGCCAAGTTTTCGCATGGCGTGGTCTATAAAGATCTGCAGTGCTATAACAGTATAATAGTATTTGCCGTTAAGTTATGTATGGGCTCGTGTTGTTTACTTCTGTAAACTTAATAGTAGAATAATAGTTGGGAGGCAATAAGTACAACAACTGTTTCAGGTTAATCCTACGTGATTATCTGTAGATAATTATACGACCCGTAACGTCAGAAAACGTACCAACGAATATGTGCGCACAGCGAAGATTCAGATCAGCCTGCGCGTTCGCGCAGTCTGATCAGAATCTTCGCCGGGAGCATTTTGGATGGCCAAGGATGCAAAGTTTCTTCAAGCGGACAACGAAGACTATATGATCAGAGCGGATGCTAGACTAGCTCCTAGACCTTGATGTCATGTTTTATCACTCCTAACTATAAGCTGATTCAAGTTTATGTATGACATCTTGTATAGCCAGTCTCTAATAGTTGGTCTCTGACATCAACTATCTCCAAGATTAGTTGCTGCTATCAAAGAGGTGAGGCAAGCAGTAAGTAGTAGATGGCCCTTAGTTCATTAAGTAAATTAATAATTATAATTGATTGATGAAAATAATATTGATATCCGACTAGTAGCTAGTCTAAGCGGATGCGTAAACTTACTTTAGTCCACGTTACGGGCGCATGTCAGAAGGTACGTTTTCAAACGTTGCGGCTCGTATGATGCGTGACGTGTGAAAAGAGCCCTAATGCCTAACGCGAACAGTACAGACGTAGATCCGCTTGCGCACCTATATAATGCGAGCGCCTTCTCTGTTACTTGATGTTGTCGACAGTATACAATTCTATGATTCTTTGTTTCTGTAAGCGGAAAACGAAGACCCTGATCAGACTGCACGAATGCGCAGGCTGATCAGGTCTTTTGTTACCCACATATGGCAAAAGTGCTGTTTCTCGGGTTGAGCTTCACCAATAATTTGTCTCCTGTAAACATGCATTCAAATTAGTCTAGTACATTCATTGATTGATTGTGTTGGAGTTTTACGACACGTCAACCCTTATGGGTCATTTTGTGTCGTCTCCGAGAGAAAGGGCGAAGAGAAAAGAAGAGATAGTAGAGGAGATGAAAGAAGATAGAAGAGATAGTAGAGGAAATGGAAGGGTGGGACAGGGGAGAAAGAGGAACAGGAATGAAAGTAAAGAAACAGAAGAAATAAAAACAATCCCTCTCTACCATTACTTAATACAAGGATAGCAGGCCTTGCCCAACTGTAAGCCAATATTAGTTGGACGCCCCGGTGACGTAAGATGCACGACACCTTCGCCACACCCGACCACCCCCTAGTACATTCAACGCTTGATACATTTGGTAAATTTGCAGCCATTTTTACAAGGGAGACAACTTTTATGATTACCTGTTTGCTTTCCTGCACACCATGGCCTTTCTGAAAAGGGGTCTACTCTAAAAGGAAAGAATTTGCTCCCTTTGGGAGCAAATTCTTTCCTTTTAAAGTAGACCCTTTTTCAGAAGAGAGCCAGATAATTTCTAAAGAGTTGCCTCCCTTTAAAGTATATCTATTCCCTTTCAGTAGAACATGCGTTCGAACTTATTTTACAGGTACACTGATACCAAGGTGGCATCATTAACCCATTTATGCCGAGTGGATTCTTCTACCATAACTTTTTGGACCAGCCCATATTCAATAGAAGGGGTGTCTTTTAGTATTTATTATTACCACGTTTTATAGAAATTCATGTATCAGTTGCAAACAGTGTAGACCTTCGATAGTCTGATCTCGGTCTACACTGTTTGCCAATGTCCTTTTTATGGGAGCTAGGCTTTAATGAGTTAACTCTTAGCATGCTGAATTGAAGGAGAACGGAAGGAGTTTCAGGGGAGATAACTGTCTAAACTGATTTTGTCCCTTTCTGAAAAGGAGTCTACTCTAAAAGAAAGGAACTTGGAGCAAATTGTTTCATTTTAGAATAGACCACCTTTCAGATCCTTTCTCAGTGTGGGAATACTCTAAAAAGAAAGACTTTTTCTTTAGTAAGCCCTTGAATAGAAGTAAAAACTGTTAGCTCTGAGTTACCTCCCTTGTATGTGTAGTTATACCTCTTAAAGCGAACAGACACACTTTCAGAGGGGGCAACTCTTGTCAAAATTGTTTTACCCTCTTTTTGAAAAGGGATCCATTCTAAAAGAAAAAAAAAATGCTCGCAAGGAGAGCAATTTCTTTTCTTTTGAGTAAAGCCCTTTTCAAAACGGGCTTGGATTGCAGGAAAGCAAATACAAAAGGTGCCTTCCTTGTTAAAATGACTGAAAATGTACCATGCGTATCAAGTCCCCTTAAACGTAGCGTGGGAGTTTGTTTGATTTGAGCTTAACGTCGCTTTTAAAAATCTTTCAGTCATATCGCGACGGTGTCTGGATGAGGCAGGGAGCTCAATGCTCATTTTTAGAGTGCTGCCTCACTGACATATCACACCTTAGACACTTTGACATGATATTCCACCCAGTCACGTTATACTGACACTGAGCTGACCAGTTCTAGCTCTAAATTATTAATGCTGAGCGCCAAGCGAAAGAGCAGCTGGTACCATTTTTAAAGTCTTTAGTATGACCCGGCCGGGGATTGAACCCGCAACTTTCCGGTCACAAAGCGGACGCTCTACCACTGAGCCACTGTGCCGGTATCGGAGCGTGGGAGTAATTCCTTTCGTAATTCAAGTTATTGCTGGCCGTAAACTGATCGTTACACGAAAAAAAAATACATTTCTTTCTTTGCAAATATTATCATTGTATATATTTTTTCACATAACTATCCAAAATGGGGACAAAGTCCTTGCAGAGATGATTTTCTTCAGCGTTTAAATGGGTACCTAATGATCCTACGTGTGTGGAAAGTCATTCTTGAGCAAACATTGAAGATTCGATCAGACGCCGTAGAACGCGGTTTCTATACAGGGGGTACATTCTCTGCCACTCATCCAGCAGTTTAGTCACTTCACCAAGTATTGAAATGGAGAGAGGGAGAGGGACAGACAGACAGACAGAGACAGACAGACAGACAGAAAGAGACAGACAGACAGACAAATAGAGAGACAGACAGACAGATAAAGAGAGAGAGACAGACAGACAAAGAGAGAGAGAGAGACACACACACACACAGACAAATAGAAAGAGAGAGACACACACAGACAGACAGACAGACAAAGACAGAGAGGGAGAGTAAGAGACAGATAGACAGACAGAGAAAGAGAGAGAGACAGACAGACAGAGAGAAAAGGAGAGAGACAGAGATGATCTCCACTACACATCAAGGGACTGGGTTCACTTGGTCAATTTCAGGGCGACAATTTTTATGACTTCCTGTTTGCATTGCTACACATGAATCCCTTTCAGAAAAGGGCCCTACTCTAAAAGGAAAGAATTTGCTCCCCTCCTCTCTTGGGACCAAATTCTTTCGTTTTAGAGTAGATCCTTTTTAGAAGTGGATAAGAGGACTTTGGACAGAGTTGCTTCCACTGAAAGGCAAAGATTTCCCGGGAATGATTTCCCCTTAACCCAGCCTGGCGTCCCTTTTGTGGGACATAGGCAAACAGTGCAGAACCAGATCAGATGCCGCATGCGGCGTCTGATCAGGGTTTTCACCGTTTGCTTACAGGACTTTCAATAGCAACGTGAACAAAAATGAGAAAAAAAATACACCTGACACCCCTTAAATGACAAATAGTCTCACCCAATGTATCAGGATGGGAAAGTCCAGTAGGCTTATTTGGGTTTAATGTTACATAGGTTGCATTATTTTGTTGATATTTTTCTTATTTCTCCACGAAAATTTATGCTGTCTGTACTCATTAGAAGCGCCTCGATGATGCGCTTCTAATGTATACCCACAACATACGTTTTCGTGGAGAAATAAGGACAATGGTTTCCTGATACCCCTTCTTCTCTAGATATATGGATAAAGATCAGTAGAAAGTAATCAACGTTCATGTAGGCGCTAATGGTGCTGATAATAGCATAGATTTAGATTCTTCTGTGAATTATATTCCTGCTTGTACGCCCTTTTAACACTAAAAGTGAAAAAAGTGATGAAACAGTTCGTAACGAGTGGTCCCGTAGGATCTCACTGTGCGCATTTTTCATAAGGGCCGCGCAATGCGAAAACGTGCCTTCGGGCACAAACGGACAACGGAGGCCCAGATCAGACTGCGCGGACGCGCAGTCTGATCAGGGCCTTCGCTGTCCGCTAACAGAATCAGTTGACACTATGGAATGTATCAATGGAAAGCAAATCCCCGGATGTTACCTTGCGCATGCGCAGGATGATCTGAATATACGCATTCTACGCATGTTAGAAGGCACTTTTTCGATTTACACGGCCTATATTTCTTCTACCCTGTTGGCCAGTTTGTTTATTCAGTAGGGGTATACTTTTGCCTTAAGAGAAAAGGAGTATACAAGGATATATATTATATTTTCTTCTTTCTGCTCCAAAACGTTGATTGTGGGTGCTCGTTAGAATCGCCTCAATGAGGATGATGGGTACTCGTTAGAACGGCAACGGCATCAATTCGGCTGTCAGTAATCAGAGTTTGAGACAATGGACTCAAACAAATTCAAAGAAGATATATTTCAGAAACTCATGATTGAAATGGTTCAGTTGGTCAGTTGACATTCCTCAACAGTTAACCCATTTATGCTCTACAAACTACCATTAATACGATAAAAAAAGACCCTCATATAAAGTGTGAAAGAATCCTTATGTCATTTTTGAGCAATAATGGACCAATTCAGCTAGCACAGTCTGAGTAGGATCTTCGGTGCACGAAGACAGACTCAACGGATACTGTAGAACAAATAGACGAACAGAGAAGGCCATGAGCAGACTACCTGGATTTACAGGCTGTTCTGGGTCTTCAATGTTCACATTGCATATACTTATAAGGACCCTTTTCTTGCGCTGTGCAACAATTTTACGCATGCCTACCAGAGACGCCGCTGCACTTGATACATTTTCCGCCATTTTTTGACATGGTAGGCAACTCTTTATGGCTTCCGGTTTGCTTTCCTGCACACAAATCCGCTTCTGAAAAGACGTCTTCTCTAAAAGGATAGAATTTGCTCCCAACGGGAGCAAATTCTTTCCTTTTAGAGAAGACCCCTTTTCAGAAGGGAGCAAAATCAATTTTGACAGTGTTGTCTCCCTTGAAAGTGTATTCATTCTACTTAATTGTATATAAATCCAGATGTGCACACCGATAGACAACTTTTTTCTGTTAAGAAATTCCCCAATTGCGTTTGTATTCTATTTATGTGCTTTTTACCAGTGATTTTCTGATTTAATGATCAGTTTCGAAAGAGAAGATAATTATGATAAATCCCCAAATACATTCCACACAGAACATTGTACGTTGAAGTATTTATTATGCATGTTGAATGCAGGTGAGGGACTCTCAGATCGATCTAAACCCTTTCGTCCCTGAGTTTTTGAAGTGGACCTTTCCATTTTGGACATGTCTACTGATGTAAATAATGGGGTTTTTAGTCTAACATCAAAAACAGAATGGCAAGCAGTGTAGATCTTGATGATACGGCTTTTGACAAGCAATATCATCTGAATCCACCCACATTACGAAAACACGCCTATTCAAATATATTGAACATTTTACAACCAAAAAAAGGAAAATTTTCAGATAAAAAATTCTAATATTTTTCATATTTCTGCCCAAAACATACATTGTGGGTTCTTGTTAGAACCGTCTCACCGAGGCGGTTCTAACGAGTACCCACAATCCATATTTTAGAGCAGAAATAAGAAAACGAAACTATATCCCTGTAACCCCCAGTTTTACTATATAAAAGTGTGATTTAAGGGGGTCGAAATCATATAGGTACGAGAGGAGTTCAATAAGTTCGTAGAACTCGGGGTTTAACTCACAGATTGGAAGATGATTTCAACATTATTTTTCAATATAATCCCCCTTTACTTCAATGCATTTGACCCACTTTTCTTTTAAGTAGTCTATGCCTTTGAAATAAAAGTCGTCTATTTGGTCCTCAAACCAAGCCTCTGTAGCAGCCTTGAGCTCATCATCATCCAGAAATCTCGTTCCATGCAAGTGGGACTTCAAATTTCGAAACAGATAATAATCACTTGGGGCCAGGTCTGGACTGTATGGCGGGTGATTTAACTGCTCGAACTTGCACTCACGAATAGCCGCTTGTGCAACTCTGCAGAAGAAGGACACCAGCAGCTAGCTTCCCCCTTCGTTTTTCTTTAATAGCAACCCTTGCACAGGTCTCTCAACACGGTCGATCATCTCCTGGCTGATGACATCAGCACGGCGAACTGTCTTTGGGTCATCTTCTAAGGAGTCTCGCCCACGTTTAAATTCTGCTGACCACTTTGCCACTGTGGAATACTTTGGGCTACTATCATCATACACATCAGCCATGCGCCGATGGATTTCTTTGGCCTTTGCACCCTCCTTAGTGAGGAACTTTATGACTGCTCTGAACTCAATATTCTGACTTTCCATTTTTGCCTATGGGTATAGGTTTTCAAACAAAAGGTAAGAGCAAAAAATGTATGTGTTGACTGAACGGCTGTTATCATTCAACTGACAAAGGTTTACACTGCACAAAAATGAAAAAAGAAATTTTGAATTGTATAGAAAAATACCGAGTTCTACGAACTTATTGAACTCCCCTCATATGTTTTCGTGATGAGTTTGCAAACTTTGTTCTCGGTTTGTAGTGTTGAAATGGTTAATGAGCGGTAAATTCAACTTGATAGGCTTAACCCTTGTCCTGCTGAATAAATTCAGATGCCACACCCATTTCTAGTTTTCAACCAATCAGATTACTTGATCCAGATTTTTTTATATAAATTCACATACTTAATGGCAAACAGTGCAGATCCAGATCAGTTGGCTTCTTCAGAAGCCAACTGATCTGGATCTACACTGTTTGCAAAGGCAGGGTACATCCGGGTTCAGCAGGACAAGGGTTAAAAAAGAAACGTATATAAGTCGCAGTACCAAATAAGCCGGGGCACAGCATTTCCTACAAGATTGCATGTGCGCCCAGCGAAAACGCGGGTTGATCAGAGTTTCTCTTTGATCCACCAGATCCTTGGCTAACAAAGGAGCGTCTTGCAAAGAATCTGATCAGACTGCGCGGATTGATGCGCAGGCTGATCTGAGTCTTCGATGGGCGCACATTCATTCTTGCAGGATATGCTATGCCTTGGATAAAACTGTATTATAGTGGCCGATTTATCATCGTGTTGTCGTCTGCTTTTGCACTATGAGTGGTAAAGGTAAAGTAAGAATTATGACAGGAGACTAAGCACATATTACCTATTAACCTTTACCACCCTCTTGACTAATTCTTCAGACGACAAACTGACGATGTTTTTTTTTTTTTTTTTTTTTTTTTGTATTTTCCACAGAAAACAGGATTTTACTTTTCATGCAAATTGTCTCCATTGGAGACAATTTGCATGATATGTCGAATTCTGCTTTCTGGGAAAAATAAGAAAAAAGTATTTCAATATGTTGCCTAGATCCTATTTTTGGGCGCTAGGCATTAACAGATTAACCATTAGTAAAGATTATACGAGTATAGATATAAATATAACCGTGTCCGATGATGTTTGACTTCTGGTTTCAATTTTCTATTTGACGTAAATACAGCTGGGAATCAGAAGCCTCAGGTCATCGGACACGGTTATCTGCCAGAATGTTTCCTTTTATTTCAAAGTCATGCGTGTATTGAGTTGACACTTGAGTTGTTCTCTTCTATCGACCCATCCAAACAATGGAAATGGAATAATTGGAAGAAAATGGTACTTGCAGAAAAAATAATGTTCTATTATAGTTGTAGTTTTTTACCTCAAGCATGTAGCCCGTACATATAAACATATTTGCAGTGCTCTCTCTCTCTCTCTCTCTCTCTCTCTCTCTCTCTCTCTCTCTCTCTCTCTTTCAAAGCATTCAAATAATACGTATTTCAAATGCAATAGGCCAACTGGTCCTTGAGTCTTTAACCTCAACAATATATTACAGCAAATAGCAAAGATTCAACCTTTGCATTCCTTTGATTGATGTTGCTATGTCTTGTCTGAAGTATAGACATGTGCAGTACAGAAATAATTAATTAATACACCATGCGGAGAGACGTATGGATCCTTCTTCACTAGACCATAGTCTGTAGAATCTCTTTTGACTTGTTTTGATTCATCATGGTGTTTTTGATTACATGTATTTCACTGCGGTGTTTGAGGTATGCGATGTTTGAGTTATGAGGTAGAGGACCCCTATGCGGACCGAACATGTACAGTCGAACCTCAATGGCTCGAACATCTTTAGGACAATAGAAATTCGTTCGAAACATGGGTAGTTCGAGCCACTGAGGGTTAATCATGGCACCAGTTCAGGAAGCACATAGCGATAATTTAGGAAAATCTTTTCGATTTTCTACACAATGATTGTATGTTGAGTGTACACATTAGAATCGCCTCGATGAGGCGATTCTAATGAGTACACACAACATAAACATGTAATTCCATGATAAAATAAGAAAAGAATCCCTCAATATTTGTTTTCTTGAGCTATTAGAATAATTTTGTAGGGACTGAAAAAAAGAGATCGAATCATCCACGGTAAACGAGCCATCCGTGTTCGAGCCATTGAGGTTATACTGTATTTGTAATTTGGAGCTACGTCAGAATCAGGGTTCTGCGCAAGTAAAGCTGGTTTAAGCTCCCGGTAGACCAAACCAAATACTTATGCAAACAGTATAGATCCAGATGAGACGGCTCGTACGAGCTGTCTCATCAGGATGTACACTGTTTGCCATTTGGATCCAGATTTTTGTTTTACTAATATCCTCATTTCAGTAATGAACGTGTCCAAATTTAAAGATGGAAGAATCTGTTGCTGAAACTCATGGATGAAAGGATTTAACTTTGTAGTGAGCTGATGAATGACAAAAAAAGTGCCTCGACATATGCAGAAGATATGGATCAAGTTTCACAATTAGCACCAAGAAGACCGAGGTTGTGCACTTGGAAAGTTGTAAAATGAGTCCGTCATTACAACGAAAGGATAGAACTTCGAGCTGTTGACAAAGTCACATACTCGTATAGGGGAAGCAATCTGTCAAACAACAGGATTGCTGAAGTCGGTGTAGCGTTTAGCAGTCTACGTGGAAATGACCAGGATTGAAGTGGAATCAGGCTGGATACAAAGCTGAAAGTCCCTGAAGCTGCAGTACTGCCAACGCTCTTATATGCATGCGAGCCCTTGACAGCTTACTGGCGTCATGCTAAAAGATCCAACCATTTCCACACAAGCTACGTGAGGAAACTGCAAGACAGTAAGTAGCAAGACAAGATTCCTGACACAGAAGTCTTACAGCATGCTTACTCTTTTGAAGCTAGAACAACTAAGATGGGCTGGCCATGTCACCAGAATGCCTGATGAACGCTTACCAAAGCAAATCTTCTATGGAAAACTTCAGATGGGAAAACGCCCCTATGATGGCCAGAAGAAACGCTACAATGATGCCCTGACTTCCCTGAATGACTTCAACATACCCACAATCCTGGAAAAAGACTGTACATGGCCTGGCTAAGTGGTGCTGCCTCATTAGAAAAGGAGTAAATGATTACGAAGCAAGGAGATTCTACGAAGCTGAGAGAAAGTGCCAACAGCGGAGAGCCAGAGCCAGTCACCGTCATCCGAAGAATCTTCATCTGAGCTTTTTTCACAATATGCAACAAATAGTTCAGAGCTAAGATTTGGTCTAATCCGCAGTCATCACAGCACTAGCAGTGCAGTCACCAGATTGAAAGTCTCCAACGTAGCCCATTTACGCCTAGTGTCCAATAAAAGGGACATTGGCAAACAATGTAGACCCAGATCAGACGCCGCAGAACGCGGCGTCTGATCAGGGTCTACACTGTTTGCATTAAATATTGGAATTTCTATAAAACACGGTAACAGTAAAAATTAACCTGACAGCCTCTCTATTGGAAATAGAGCAGTCCAAAGAGTTAAGGTAGAAAAGTCCATTCAGCATAAACGGGTTAAAGTGCCAAGCAAATATATAGCAGGTGACAGGCTGTATTTTTTTTTTTTTTAATTTCCAGAGAAAATAAGGTTTGTCCGCAAGACAGACGTTTCACATGAAATGGCAAGCCTTATTTTTTTCTGAAAAAAAAAAACAACATATTTCAAAATGTTGTCTGCCGCAGTTGCGATGGGTATTTTAAGAGGTATCATAGACACAGTATAATTCCGCTATCAAGACCACCTTTGACCTTTGGGTCTTAGTGGGATAGTCTTTATATTGAATATAGAATAATAAGAAAAAAACATTTGGGACTTGCAAAAGCTGTCCTTAACAGCGGAGTGATCTTAAAGGGGAACGCAACCTTAAAAGGTATCGTGCTTTAAAGTAAAGAACTTTACAAACAAAGAATTTTGACACAATTTGATCAAAATCGGTGGAAAATTAAGTAAGTTATAGACAATTGAATATTTCGACATTGGTTGAATGGGCGCCGCCTTTTTGAATATTTAATGAGGTTTCATAAAAATTAAAATTCGTTTCATAAAGGTAGTTATTCTCATAAAGTTGGTTTATTTTGGGGAAAGGATTGCTTGTCACTAGAATTAAAAGTTTATAAAAAAAATCTGTAGCAAAATTATTCTTAAAAGCCCTTTATAATTTGGTTTTGCATATTTAATTTTGGCTGTGTGACATCATAAAACCTACAATATGGTGGCATCCATAAAAGCCATTTTAAATAAATTCAAACCACCATAACTTCCTTATTTCTAGGCCGAATTTGAAAACTCTTGCATCAAAATAAATAGCTTGTTAACCCTTGTCCTGCTGAACCCGGATATGTCCTGTCTTTGCAAACAGTGTAGATCCAGATCAGTTGGCTTCTGAAGAAGCCAACTGATCTGGATCTGCACTGTTTGCCATTAAGTCTGTGAATTTATAGCAACAATCTGGATTAAGTAACCTGATTGGCTGAAAATTAGAAGTGGGCGTGGCATCTTAATTCATTCAGCAGGACAAGGGTTAAGCGCTTTACTCTAAGATATACTTTCAACTTATATTGCGCTTCCCTTTAATTTTGAGCGGCTTAATAGCGGGATTTTACTGTCATAAAAAGTCTACTTACTCTCATGGTCCATAGACTTGAGTAAAATCCCTTCGAGGAATGTAGGTTGTTTTATGTTCATTTTAGCCCGCTGTTTCCATTCATGTCTTAGCTGTTCGTCCGAATCGTAAAAGTAGAATTTCCCTTGAATCTCATAGTTTGATCTAAAATTCATTGTTTTCATTGAGTATATAAACACCGTGTATACCGACATTGACTTGTGATATGCTTTTTTCTTTAGTTTGTCAGGGGTTGTAAAGATTCCATTCACAATTTTAATGCATACATTCTATACATTTTATTATCCAAAACCGTCGAAACACAACACAGAGATTCCATTTGAAACATGATTTATCAAATAATAAATGCAGATTTCTCTTCCTGATCATGAATTATTTATGTCAAGGCATTAATCCATTATAGCATTTGTGTATGACGAACGTTTCCAGATCACCGGGGCAGCTTGGCCACATTGAGCACATTGACTGGTTCATGAAACTCTCTTATGCTTACTTATAATAATGATAATTGTTGATCGTATCTGCAATATCAATTAGTACCATGGTATATTTACTAATTGATGACTTTCCATTTATACTGGATACATTTATGAGGGAAATAACAGTTTCTGCTAACATTCTGTAACATTAAATGTGCGTTTCATATTTTGCATTAATCCTTAAAGAGTTAAGCAAATTTGTAGCAGACGACATTCTAAAATAGAAATTTTTTCCAGAGAAAAATATTTGGTAGTTTAAAAGAATCGTCTGCCTAGATGATTCACATTAAATGTCAAGCCTTATTTTCTCTGAAAAATATTTCGAAATGTCGTCTACGCGTTTAGCAAATTTGTGGCAGAGACATTCTAAAACTGGCATTTTTCAGAGAACAATAAGACTTGACATTACATGAAATTTCAAGCCTTACTTTCCGTGAAAAAAAATAATTCCGGCGAAGTGTCAACGTCTAGTTATGATTACCGCTTTAAGGGTTAATGTCGGTGGTTTGTTAGAGAGCTGCTGGCGTGGCTTCCTTTTATCGAATTATTGTTGAACCGTCATTTAAATATTATATAGTAAAACCTTTTATCAATAGAAGCATCCCATTACGAAAACAAGTCTATTCAAATATACTGAAAATTTTACCACCCAAAAAAAAAGCAGATAAAAATTCTCTTATTTTTCATATTTCTGCTCAAAACATAGATTTGGGTACTCGTTAGAACTGCCTCGCCGAGGCAGTTCTAACGAGTACCCACAATGTATGTTTTTGAGCAGAAATAAGAACAATAATGTATACCCCTGTAAACCCCAGTTTTACTGTATAAAAGTGGGGTTTAAGGGGATCATCATTGTATAGGCATGTTTTCGTGTTGCGGCACGATTTAACCTTCTGAGCGCCTGTCAAAACTGCAGCAGACGACAGTCTAATATATATACTTTTTTTTCAGAGTAAATAAGGTTTGATCTTTCGTGTGCAGACGATCACATGAACTGTCAAGCCTTATTTTCTCAGCAAAAAATGTCGTCTGCAACAAGTCTGATGAGTGACGCACGCTTTAAGAAGTATTTGCATAAATGCGAACAGCGGTGACCTAGATAAGCCTGTGCGTCCATACAGGCTCATCAGTGTCTTCACTTTTCGAATGGAGAAAGCAATGATACAAAGAATAATCTACTAGTGGAAAATGCCAAATGCCCCTATTAAAGTTGCGGATGCTCACGACGATATAAGCGTTGCGTTTACGACACATTACGACACACTTATATTAACGCACAACGTGCTGGGTAAAAAATCAGCAGACGATATTTCAAAATGTTTTTCTTATTTTTCCTAAGAAAAAAGACTTTGAAATTTCATGCAAATTGTCTTATGCCAAAGCCTATTTTCTGAGAAAAATAGGAAACATTATCATACATTTGTCGTCTGCTGCTGAATTTCCACAGAGAGCGGTATTAAAAGTTAAATAATGACCCACTTCAAAGCAATTTACTCCATCCGGTAGCATTCCTACATAATTCCGAGTGAACATAAATTCCCGTTTTCTCTACAAACTATGTATATTCCATCTTTTTTTCTGCATCACGTTATGAAGACAATAGATCCAGAAGAGATAAGAATCTTGAATGTTTGGCAAGCGAGTTTCTAGATATAGTGATGGGAGTCAATACGAGCCGCAATGTCCAGAAACGTACTTTCGCACATGCGCACTCAGCGAAGATTCAGATCAGCCTGCGCATTCGCGCAGTCTGATCAGAATCTTCACTGTGCGCATTTTTGATAGCCGCGTATGCAAAGTTTCTTCGTGCGGACAACGAAGACTCTAATCAGACTGCGCGAATGCGCAGGCTGATTTGAGTCTCGTTGGACGCACATGTCAGAAGGTACGTTTTCGACGTTGTGGTTTATATGTATTCCGATTATATCCTGATTCAATTCTCATCAGTCCCAGCGAATACCATTGATTTGCCGCTCATTCAGAAATGCCAGGATTCCAAAACAATACGTTGTCAATATAGGAGATGTATTGGACAAACAGGAATATTTAGGGTACCGTAATATCCCTTAGAGCGCCGATCAAAACAGTAGCGGGCGACATTCTAAAATATACTATTTGATATTGGACAAACAGGAATATTTAGGGTAGTGATTATCCCTTAAATCGCCGTACAAAACAGTAGCGGGAGACATTCTAAAATTACTATTTGATATTGGACAAACAGGAATGTGTAGGGTACTAGATTATCTCTTAAAGCGCGATTCATTCAAAACAGTAGCGGGCGACATTCTAAAATAAACTATACAATTATTGACTATTGCGGTATTATATATGACGTGATATCCACCAGTGAATACCGATATTGACTGAGGCTATAGCCGAGGTCAATATTGGTATTCAGTGGTGAATATCAACGTCATATTCAATATCGCAATAGTCAATAATTGTTTAATTATATAGTTTGTCTTTTCTCCTGATAACTGTGGCAATAACAGTCAACACAAGACCCCATTAATATAAAAAAAGTTTGACATTTATTTGAATGAAATGTCAAATCCTGTTTTCTGGAAAAAATAAGAAATACGTAATCAATTTGTCGTCTGCTGAATTATCCCTGAGAGTGGTAAAGACTAAGCCGTCAATTTTATTGCGAAACATATGCTATATGGACCTTTTTCCATGTTCCGGTGCAAATAAAATGATATCACGAAGATATACCTATATAACTCTGACCCCCTTAAACCCCACTTTTATATAGTAAAACTGAGGTTTACGGGGGTATATATTATTTTTCTTATTTCTGCTCAAAAACATAGATTGTGGCTACTCGTTAGAATCGCCTCGTCGAGGCGGTTCTAACGAGTACCACAATCTATGTTTTGAGCAGAAATATGAAAAATATCGGCATTTTTCTCTGTAAGTTTTCATTTTTTGGTGGTAAAATTTTCATTATATTTGAATAGGCGTGTTTTCGAAATGATATAGGCGAACGGATGCCAGGTAGGGTTTTCTGGTCTTGTTCATATGCGACATAAGGACCATTTTTCCACAGCGCTGCTCAATTGATCTTACAGATTTAATCACTACACTCATCATACTGTAATGATTTTTTGTATACTTACACTACTTAAGGGAAATGGTTACACTTTTATGGGGGGGGGGGGGTAACCCTGTCAAAATTGTTTTGTCTCCCTACAGAAAAAGGATCTACTTTAAAAGGAAAG
The DNA here is from genome assembly GCA_964016985.1 of Anodontia alba. Classification (NCBI taxonomy): domain Eukaryota; kingdom Metazoa; phylum Mollusca; class Bivalvia; order Lucinida; family Lucinidae; genus Anodontia; species Anodontia alba. The sequence continues at coordinate 6,903,875 of OZ024824.1, forward strand.
AATTTGCCCCTTCCCAACCCCCAGAAACCCCTTCTCAGAAGGGGATAACTGCATAGGAAAACATCAAGGAAGTTGTCTCCCGTGGGCACATGATGTTTATACAACGTCGCATTAACGTCGATGCAACGTCATGATGTTCACACAACATCACATTTACGTCGATGCAATGTAATGACGTTGCGTCGACATTAATACGACATTGTATAGACGTCATGAGTCCGCTGGAGATAATTGCTTTGTAGACACTGCAGAGTTCAAGTATTTCATTCACGAACAGCAAATCATCTGACCAGAACGCCCTCATGTGCAGCATTACGAAAACACGCCTATTTAAATATATTGAAAATTTCACCACGAAAAACAGAAATATATTTTTCATATTTCTGCTCAAAACATAGATTGTGGTTACTCGTTAGAACCGCCTCGCCGAGACGGTTCTAACGAGTACCCACAATCTATGTAATTAGACAGGAATAAGAAAAATAATGTATACCCCTGTAAACCCCAGTTTTTACTATATAAAAGTGGGGTTTAAGGGGGCTCAAAATTATACAGGTATGTTTTCGTGATGGTCTGTTCTTTTATACAACTTGTAGGTTCTTTTGCCCACCTTGAGGTGACAGATTGTCTACGCCCATTGGCGTAGGCAATATCTGAGCTTGCCATTGCTCTGGGAATAAATTTATAAATGGTCATGGACTGGTCTAATGTTATTTTCCATGGACTGCTCAACGTTTTTATAACCAAGTATTTGCTTTCACAAAAAGTTTGGTTTACGCTTAGCGTAGACAAAGCTTTTTGTCAAAGCTTATATTTGTAATGTACACAAACCTCAACTGGATCTATAATAAGATCCAAAATTAAACTGAATTGGATTATCTTTAAAAATATCTTATTTTACATTTGAGTTGTTTGGCAATAAACCAAATAACACAAACAACTGGGATTTATTGCAGCGGCTTGATTTAATTATTATAGACGTGTATTTGCCGTACACCCGGATATTTGGTGAGGTCAGTTTTGATAGTTTCGCAACAAATTGGTGACCCGTTATTAATTTAGGGGTATATTGCATTTTGGTCGTTTGTCTATTCGTCCAGTCTTCGTTCAGCACGCTTATCTTTCAGCAAGACCTCTCGAAAAGTGTTATAGCTAGAATACGGCATGCTGATTGGGGATGATGAGTATATTACCTGATTAACTTTTGAACAACTTCCCAAATATCTTGCCAGAGTTATGGCATTTTGTAGGGACAGCCCAGTGGGCGCTTGACGTTTATACAACGTCCCATAAACGTATAACACCAAGACGTTTATACAACGTCGTACAAATTTTTAAACAATACTGACGTTTACACGTTTGCACGTTGCATCGACGTTAATGCGACGTTGTATAAACGTCATGTGCCCGTTGGGGAGTATATAGTTGGTGGCGTAATATTTTACGAACACAAATTTCTATTTTCCTTTTTTTTTTTTTTTTTTTCTTTTTAATTTTGGGTGAAATAATTTTAAATAATTAGGATTATGTGCTCAATTAAACTTTACCCTCGAATTCGTCTGTTAATAATCGCTTGTCCTCAGTGGCCCGTGCGTCTACACGTTTAAGGGGAATGGATGTACGTTCAAGAGAGGCAACTCTTTAAACCTGATTAATTCTGAAAAGGGATCAACTGTCAAAGGAAATGGGAGCAAATTCTTACCTTTTAGAACATAATCTTTTTAGATGAGAAGTGGTGTAAAAATGATTTGTTATATTGGAATTAGGGTCTCTGAAAACCAATTTCTTACTGGATGCCCCAGTTATCTTTTCTTGTTATCTGTTTTTTAACCTATTTATGCTTAGTGGATTTGTCCGTATGTGAAGTTAGAATAGTCCATTAAGTACTTGAAGGGGTGTTTTATAATACTGCAAATTATCATTTAGCTAAAAGGGAATTGACACACTTGACAGATTTTCCGCCATTGTTTACAAGGGAGACAATTTTTGTGGCTTCCTGTTTGCTTTTCTGCATTCCAAGCATCTTCGCAAAGGGGCCAACTCTGTGAGGAAAGAGTTTTTCTCCCTACTGGAAGCAAATTCTTTCCTTACAGAGTAAGGTTTCTTTCAGAAGGGGACAAAAACAAGTTTGACAAAGTTCTCTCACCTGAAAGTGTAGTAATTCCCCTTAACTCTTTCGGCGCCAAATTTCAGACGACATTTGTCGTCTGCCTTTTTTTTTTTTTTTACAACAAACTATCACTTGGAAAGAAGTTTATATGTTAAGTTGAAAGACTGAATGTCAAACAGCGTAGATCCTGATGAGACGGTTCATTGAGCCGTCTCATCTGGATCTATGCTGTTTGCAAAAGCCTATTATTATCGATTGCGGCAGTGAAAAGTTAATGGTAAATAGCACAGTCCCTGATCTGATCTCTGAAGGGGTGGATTCAGAGGAGGTTCGGGGGTTCAGTCGAACTCCCCTCTTTTAACTCAAAATTTCTCTTTCATGGGAAATTTGGATAAATTTGGAATACCGTTTTTATCCTAAATATTCACACTCCATTGCTCTTTACCTTATATTTCTCTTCAGCAAGTCCATTTAACTACTCATGAATGTGTGTACAATTGCTGGATGAGTAATATATAAAGCATTTTGATTTGATCAAATCGAACCCCACCCCACTCCACTCGCTCAGAAACCATCCTGGATCCGCCTCTGTTCTGCCTACACTATTTGCCAAAGTCCATTTTGTAGAGGTCCTTCCTCTGATTCAAGAAGGGTAGTCGCCGGTTTCTGGCGAAAGAATGCGCACAAGAACTGGTTAACTGCTTAAAGGACTAGGCCTGCCCAGTTAGGTAAACTGACCGGCTCGACATGACCTTAATAGTGCTGACTGGGCCGTTAAACGCCAAACCAACCAACCAACCACTTTGTAGAATATTAGATAGCAATGGGTTAATGGAAGGATATTTTCTAGGTGTGTTCATGTAATATTTTGGCAGCTCTGCCAAATCGAATAGAGAATATTATCTTTTGATAGACAAGTACTTGATATTTCTAATTTTAACACGTATACATATTAATTATCTTATTTTTGCAAGGTTTCGTAATAGGTCGAATCCGTTGTTCACATTATGAATCTCTCACCTTCCGATTTCCTGAAAACTGCACTGCACTCTTTCATCTAGTGAAGGCCCTGATCAACGTCTCTCATTTAATTTGTTTCCGGAATTTAATAACATCTTTTTTGTGTTCTTTTTTTTTTTCTTTTCTTATTTACCTGTTTGATGTAAGGTTTTAATTAAATATGTTATTTCGTGCAGTGACTGCAGTTTAAATTAAAGTATGTTTTTGTATTAACCCTTAAAGCGCCAAAAAACTGCATCTGAAAATGTCGTCTGTTTATGTCGTCTGCTGAATATTCTTGCAAACTTTTCAAACCTATTTTTGCATACAGGCAAACAGTGTGGACCCTGATCAGACTGCTCCTAAAGGAGCAGTCTGATCTGGGTCCACACTGTTTGCAAAAATGACTTTTAAAATCACAAGCAGATGACAAAGCAGACGACAATAGTTGTGACTGGCGCTTTAAGGGTTAAAGCATGTTCTGTCCAGCTTGCTTTAACGCTCAGCACTCTGGGTAAAATTTTCAGCAGACGATATATTGAAATATTTTATCTAATTTTTTCCCAGAAAACGGATTTTGATATTTCATGCAAATTGTCTCCAATAGAGACAATTTGCATGAAATGTCAAATCCTGTTTTCTGGGAAAAATAAGAAGAATATCACCAATTTGTCGTCTGCTGAATTAGCCAAGAGAGTGGTAAAGGTTAATGAAGTTGCAAGATAAAAGAATTTATATATATAAAGAAAAACGCCAAGCAAAATTGTAGCAGGTGTCATTCTATTTTCAGAAAAAATATGACATTTGATGTGATCGTCTGCTAGCCAAAAAAAAATCCGAACTATTCCTTCTTTGAGATAAATGGATTCTTTTTGACAAGGGGCATCTTACCATTAATCTGGTAAGTGCTAATCACAACTACAGCAGGCCCACTTTGATTTTTTTCTCCATCCTTTCAGAGAAAAGAAGGCTTGGCATGTCATGTGAATTGTCTGATTAGACGATTCACATAAAATTTAAAGTCATATTTCTCTAAAAATTAACAAAATTAATTTTTGAATTTTGCCTGCTACAAATTTGTTCAGCGCTTTGAACATTCAAAATTGTAGCAGACACATTACTTTTAAATTATTGTTTTTATTCTTCCGTAAAAAATAACTGTAAAGCTTAATAGTTCATGTCAACCTTCAGATGATTCACATGAAATGTCAAGCCTTATTTTCTTGTAATATTAAAAAGATCAGAGCGTTGACTGCTGCGATGGTGACAGATGTTTTAGCCTCTACCACTTTATAGGCAAATCCAGCAGACGACAAACTGATTTTGTTATTTTCCCCGAAAATAGGTTTTGACATTACATGCAAATTTTCTCGTTAGGTGACAATTTGGATGAAATATCAAAGCCTATTAAATAGGAAAAAGTATTTCAAATGTTGTCTTCTGACTTTTTTACCCAACATTTATAGGGGCGAAAAATCTCATTAAATGTTCTTCGACTGATATTTTTAAACCTTCATTCTTTAATAACTCTCTTATTTGGCATCCAGTTTTGGCACGGTTTGATCACCTTTGATTAGCTTTGCTTAACCTTTACCCATCTCTAAGCTAATTCAGCAGATAACAAATTGGAGATATTTTTTTCTTATTTTTCCCAGAAAGCAGGATTTGACATTTCATGCATATCGTCTCCATTAGAAACAATTTGCATAAATTGTCAAATCCTGTTTTCCGGGAAAAATAAGAAAAAATATTTCAAAATGTCGTCTGCTGCAAATTTTACCCAGATGAAATACTCATCGCGATTATCTTTCAGGTTGTTTCAAATGTAGAATAAAAATCTAGGCACTACGAAAACAAGCCTATTTAAATATATAGAAAATTTCACCTCCAAAAACTGTCAATTTTCAGATAAAAAAAAAAACTCCGATATTTTTCATATTTCTGCTCAAAACATTGATTGTGGGTACTCGTTAGAACCGCCTCGGAGAGGCGGTTCTAAAGGGTACCCAAAATCTATGTTTTGTACAGAAATAAGAAAAATAATGTATACCCCTGTAAACCCCAGTTTTACAATATAAAAGTGGGGCTTAATGGGGTCAAAATTATATAGGCAGGTTTTCGTAATAGAGGTTGCCTTTGAAAACAAGGAACATGCAAAAGAACAAAAATCGGAGACTCTGTTTTATTGAGTCTCTTCATATGCAACAATGGCAGTTTGCGTGGCTATATACGCCACCCTTCACCTCCCACCCACCCCCACCCCCACACCCAACACCGGCTTAAGAGGCATCACGAAAACACGCCTATATAATTTTGACCCCCTTAAACCCCACTTTTATATAGTAAAACTGGAGTTAACGGGGTATACATTTATTTTTTATATTTCTGCTCAAAAACATAGATTGTGGGTACTCGTTAGAACCGCCTCGGCATGCGATACTCATACACATATGAACTGCTACGTATGCATGCATTTGTACGCATATGTAACACATGTGTTACGTATTTGTATGTGTGACATATGCGCACTCACAGAGCTTATGTCTATTCGTACAATTTTAGGTTTTCAGGCAACACATCCACAAGTCCTGCTACAAGTCTACAATCGGGGTTAAAGGAACCGACAAAGACATTATTTAAAACAAAGTGCTATTATACGGTGTATTTTAACCTAGAAAGATATTTATTGTGAGTGTATTGCAAAGAATAATCAGAAGCGTTCAATTTTCTAATATGAATAGCAGTGAATATTGATATGTTATGTTGACTCAGTCAACATACTTTCATTCGAAGGTATCCCCGAAAATAAGACAGCTACCGTTGGGTTTACGAAAAATAGCAGTCAGAATGCCATGTCTTATATTGTTATAGAGACTGTATTCAAGAAGAAAAATGGTCGGAGTCTTTATATATATCCAGTAAGCATTCTTTATAAAATCTATAGCGGGCCGTTATCGGCCCGTCAGCCGCTATAGATTTATAAAGAATGCCAGCTGGTAACTTCCCCGCATCTACATAGTGGCTCTGAATAATTTTGTTTATGTATTTATTTTTATTTATTTATTTATTTATTTTTATTTGGGTTTTACGGCCCTTTCAAGAATATTTCACTTATATCGAGCCGATCGTTCATGAAAGGTGGGCGAAAACCGGAGAACCCGGGGAAAAACCACCTGACCATCCGTAAGCAGAACTTGGCTTTCCCACATGTGACGCGAGCGAGGCTAATGGTGAGAAACCTAATGGATTAAGAGACAACTCTCCTATCCACTAGGCTACGGGAGCCCAAAAATTTTGTTTCAGTAAAGGTGTTGTTGATTAAGTGAGCTGCATCTTGTTCTCTTGTGGTATATTTGACCTAGCCGTTTGCCTGTATTATAATAATCAGGTGGAAGGGCAATAATAGCGTTTAGGGATCTTTTGAATAAAGCTATGTTGACTGAGTCCCGTTGCTCTTGGGGCAGTTCGTTCCAACTTCGAATAACCGATGGAAAGAAAGAATTGTAGTATAGTTGGGAATTCGCTACCACAGTTTCAATGTTGTTTGCATTCCGCAAGTTGTACGCGGAATTTGTACCAGCTAAAGGAAGAAATGATGATGGTAGATAAGAAGGAGAAAGTTCAGACTTCATCTTAAAGAATAAGAGTAAATTATGTTTCTGTCTTCTAGAGGTTAACGTTTCCTATCCTATTTCCGTACGAAGTGAATCGATAGATATTAGCCTGGGCCCAGTTGTTCAAAGCGCTGTTAGCTTAATTGGCTCGTTAATGACAAACTCGATAACTGTTTTTGCTGCAAAAATGTGAGTAGCTTTTGCAATGCAAAAGCTACTCACATTTTTTTCAGCAAAAAGTATTAATGTATTTACCATATTTCAAGACAGAAATTTTGACGTCACGTTAGCTAACAACTTCGTTAAGTTTTGAACAACTATGGCCCTGGTTGCATCCATTACTATCCGTGCTGCCCCCATTTTTTTTTTTTTTTTTTTTTTTCGATTTCGTTTGCCTCATACTGGGTATAATTATCCAAAACTACATCTGCATATGGTCTTATGAAAGAAAAATAGATTACTTGAAGGGACTGTCTGTCAAGGATGAATTTCAGCTCGCGCATTACATTTATTCGCTGCTATGCCTTAGATTTTTGTTCTGCCAAATGCTCATGCCACGAACATTCACCGTAAAAAGTAACACCTAAATGTTTATGTGAGTGATTACAAAAATGTAGCTTGCTTCCAAATATCAGGCATCTTGCCACAAGCCATGGAGAAATTAAACAAATCACACAGGAGCGAAGATACTGATCTGGGCAGTTCTTTTAGAATACGATTATTTGTACAGTCTGGGCCCGCCGCTTTCCTTGTATTTACAGAATTTAAGACATTTCCTTGTATTAAAAGAATTTAAGAAGTTTCTGCTTCAGAGGGTGTGAAATGAATAGTATGCAAAGTATTCACTTGATCGAAATTTACTGAAGGAAGAGAGGCATTTCTTTCATGTCATTACGAAAACACGGCTATACAAATACATTGTAAATTTTACCGCCGAAAGATATATTAAGATGAAAAATTGTGATATTTTTCTTATTTCTGCTCAAAATATAGATTGTGGGTACTCGGTAGGGTGAGGCGGTTCTAACGAGTACCCACAATCTATGTTTTTGGGCAAAAATAAGAAAAATAATGTATACCCCTGTAAACTCCAGTTTTAGTATATAAAAGTGGGGTTCAAGGGGATCAGAACTATATAGGCGTGTTTTAGTGACGTAAAGTATTTTTGAGCATAAAAATGACCGTTAAGTATTTCTCCCTTTTCCCTGTCATCTGAAAAAAATACACCTTGCATACAAAGTGTAGGGTCAGAAAAGGTAGATGTGGGTGTTATTAAATGTTTAGGTGTTTTCCACCAAGCTTTGGGATTTAGGATAGTGCTTATAAGTTTGTCTGCCAGTACATTGTTTCCGTTGTCCTTTGACTTCCGAATTTCGGTAGTCACTCTGTTTCTTATGTGCATGTAGTTTTCGAAGTCAGTATTGCTTTTTGCTCTTTTTTTCGTTTTCTCATTAATTTTTAATGGTAGTATTCAAAGGACATGGATCAAAGTTTCTAAATTTGAGATATTTATTTAGTTTAAACATTTATTTCATGTATAATATTAACATATTTGAACATATACAAGACATGTGTTTACTACATTACAATATTATACAATGGGATTCGGAAGAAAGTCAACTGACTTATGAAGTCCGTCTCCCATTTTTTGCAAATATGAATGTACAAATACAACATGTGACTTGAAATAGAACAAACTAACAGTGATAAAAAGGACAGAGTGAATTTCAGATAGAACAATCGTGAAGGTACATCTTTTCAACCAATGGCTGCTCCACGGGGATGTGGAAATACGTTTTTCACATAAGAGTTGGATAAGTAAAATAATGAACAATAAATTAATTTATCGTCAGGCTAGGTTTATGTAAGGTTTATTTCTCGACCACAACAAGATTTATCCCATTCCTTAAGAGATGGTACGAATTGAGATTAAAAAACATTTTAATTTTAGACGACTTTGCTAATTAATAGCAATTTTATTAAATTAATAGAAGCGACTTTTCAATAGTTTTACTTACCATAGATTAATTATTTATCATTTCAAAACGTTTCGATTTCGTCAGGAACTCCTGTACGGCGAGGAATATCTGTCTGTTATCAGAGTCAGAGAGTTCCTGACTGCCAAAAAGAAATACATTTAAGGATGGCTGAAACACCGGAGTTACTCTATTAACAAGTTCTTGTCGCAGGGTTGTATATCGTGTACAGGACATTAAAAAGTGCTGAGTATCTTCACGTGCTCCACAGACACATATCGGACTATCGATAATATTTTTAGAAAATAAGTGTGCATTAAGAGTACTACATCTCATTCTTAATCGAGCATGATAAATTAGGCCAAGTCTTTTACCATCAAAAAAGATATTTATTTGAAATGTATTTAATCTGCGGTTTCAGTTAGATGCTGAGTTACATTATTTGCACATCATTACGAAAACATGCCTATTCAAATACACTGAAAATTTTACCACCCGAAAAATGAAAATTTTCTGATAAAAAAAATTCTGATATTCTTCAAATTTCTGCTCAAAACATAGATTGTGGGTACTTGTTAGAACCGCCTCGGCGAGGCGGTTCTAACGAGTACCCACAATCTATGGTTTTGAGCAGAAATAAGAAACATAATGTATACCCCTGAAAACCCCAGTTTTACTATATAAAAGTGGGGTTTAAGGGGGTCAAAATTATATAGGTATGTTTTCGTGATGTGTATTGATTTCATTGGTTTTTAGACTTTCCCAGTTAGTATTTGAAAGGTCATGTGAAAGAGATCAGACTTTTTCAGACTTTCCCAGTTAGTATTTGAAATGTCATGTGAAAGAGATCCATAATTACCTCTTTCGAAAAAAAAACAGATATGTCGAGTAAAAGCTCTCGTCTGATGTTTATCAAATTTAATATACAATAAATTGGCAATGGTATCTTGTGTTTTTGTCAAGAAATGGTTCGCCGACTCCATTTAGATAACAGTGTTCTGATTTGAAGTTAGATGAAGGTCAATAAAAAATCTGGATGGTTCAGTGAAGTGTGTAGGGTCACTAGCTAATGGGTTTATTAAAATTATACCCCTGACGAATGTCTTTAATTTTTTACGTGTGTTTAATGTGAATCGTCTGCTCGGCGGGCGCACGATTTGCATGAAATGTCAATAAACATCTCAAGCCTTATTTTCTCTAAAAATTCAAAAACAAAATGTCGTCTGCCACAGTTATGATCAGCACAGTATTACCGTTACTTTTGCACTGCAAATACTGCTTCAGGAGCAAGCTGGCGCCAAAGTGTTTAACATTTACCCCTCTCTGGACAAATTCAGCAGACGACAAATTGATGATATTCGTTCTCAGGTTTCCTAGAAAACAGGAGCTGACATTTCAAGCAAATTGCCTCTATTGGAGACAAGTTGTATGCAATGTCAAATCCTTTTTCCTAGGAAAAATAAGAAAATATTTCAAAATGTCGTCTGCTGAAAATTTTATCCAGACTGCTAAGATTTTAACATGCCATGATAGTAAATTGTATCAAAGTGATCATATTTTACCGTTGCAAAACACTTTTAACTCTTTGCATGCTGGGTAATTTTGTATAGTTTTTTGTCGTTGTTGTCTGTGGATTTTTTTTAAATTAACTTTTTCAAAAACATCTTTCAGGAATACCATCAGATTGTCAAACAGTTTGGATCCAGATCAGACCCGACGTATTGTCGGGCCTACTCTGGGTCCAAACTGTTTGCAAAGGTTATCAGCAGACTAAAAGTCGCCACTAGCGGGGAAAGAGTTAACTTTCAACGTACTGGCAATCTGATTGCTTTGGCGGGCGTTAGATCATTCAAATCTCACGGGGACAGTGTGTGCACAAGTCAGACAGCAGTTGCATTGATTTTAACGCTGAGCACTCTGGGTAAAACTTCTAGCAGGTGACATTTTTATTTATTTTTTTTTTTTTTTTCAGAAAACAGATTTTGACATTTCATGCAAATTGTCTCCAATGGAGACAATTTGCATGAAATGCCAAATTCTGTTTTCTTGGAAAAATGAAAAAAAAAATAACATCAATATGTCATCTGCAGAATTAGCCCAGACGGTGGTAAAGCTTAAACTATCCTCTTTTCATGTGATCCCTAACATGAAAAAGCACCACATTGTACCATCTGCGAATATCTTCAATCCAGTTCCTAATGTATCGACTCAAATACGAGGGCGTGTCAATAAATAACCAGTCTATCCCATTTCCGATGGACCGAGACGGTCACGATTTTCATGCTTTGTTTTAATATATGTTTTATACATGGGTACAAAATCCCACGCGTATCGAGTCATTCTTTAATAAGATATTGAATGTCAAACATGGCTAGTGATGCAAAGGCATGCTTTTCATCTAAAGTTGAGTACCGTGCTGTAATTCGGTACTTGTATTTAAAAGGTAAAACAGGCAAGATAATACACGGCGAGTTAGCAGATGTTTATGGGTCTTCTGCACCATCTTATGCTCAGGTTAAATTCTGGGTAGGGGAATTCAAACGCGGTAGAACGTCTTTAGAAGATGAAGCCAGTTCTAGACGCCCACTGGATGCCACCGACGAAGAAATGTGTAAGAAAGTTCGGGATCTGGTATACTCTAATAGGCGAATTCAGGTGGAAGAAATAGCGCAGGCATTAGGCATTTCACACGGTAGCGTTTCAACAATTTCACATATTCGTTTAGGTATGCGCAAGCTAACAGCCCGTTGGGTCCCCAAAACCTTTAACGATGAGCAAATGGCAACCAGAGCATCAGTATGCAGCGCCTTATTGAAGCGTTTTAGGTCAAAAGATGATTTTCTTTTGCGTCTGGTGACTGTAGATGAGACTTGGGTTCATTATTATGAACCAGAGAATAAAGCTCAGAGTCGACAGTGGGTAGGGCCTGGGTCCCCGAGGCCAAAGAAGTTCAAGACGCAACCATCTGCTGCCAAGGTGATGGCCACAGTATTTTGGGACGCAAAAGGCGTTATTATGTTGGACTTTTTACCCAAGAGAAGTACAATAACTGGAGTGTACTATGCAAACTCGTTAGATCAGCTGAGAACCGCCATCCGTGAAAAATGCCGAGGTAAACTCTCTAAAGGTGTTTTGCTGCAACAGGACAACGCGAGAGTTAATTTGCAAAGTTGCAATGGATGCCGTAGAGCGAAACGGGTATGAATTAATACCACATCCTGCCTATTCGCCTGACCTAGCTCCTAGCGACTTCTGCCTATTCCTAAACTTGAAAAAGGATATCCATGGACTTCATTTCCGGTCTGATGAAGAAGTCGTGACGGCAGTTGAGGAGTGGGTCAATGGAAAGGACCCTGACTTTTTCAGTTATGGGCTGATGGCACTTGAACACCGTTGGTATAAGTGCATCACACTAGAGGGCAATTACATCGAAAAAGAAGAGGTGGATCTCAACCGGAAATAAGTTAGGCTGGCTACTTATTGACTCACCCTCGTACATCCCGGTAATTTCTGCACCAGCTACATTATCTGCAGTCCAGATGGGGATAATAGCAGTTTTCTGCTGAACCCCACCGCGTCTCTCCTCCAAACAGAAAATGATCTTACAACATATGCGACCAGCGAAGATTCAGATCAGCCTGCGCTTTAGCACAGTCTGATCTGAGTCTACGCAAGTTACTAATACAGTGTGTTGACTTTAAGTATTGTACATGTACAGTCGACACTCGTTATCTCGACTTCGCTTATCTCGAATAACTGCTTATATGGATGTGAAAATCTAGCCCCTGTTTAAACATGAAAAACTAACAACAGGTATTAAAATATTGTGGAAAAGAGGAAAAATTGCTCCACAATATTTTCAACATATCTCTAACTTACTTCAGGAGTCAAATTACATTTTCATTTGTGAAATGTAGTTGTTCGAATTCGTTTTCCCTTAATCTTGCAAATCTGATCCGTCGAGCTACGCATTTCTCGAAGTATTTCAGAAAGTCCTTTGGACTTCGAGATAACAAGAGTTGACTGTATTAGAAAACAGCACAGACTCTGAGCAGACTAAGCAGGTGCGCAGCTTGATCTTGATCTACGCCGGTCACATATTATAAGGGCATTTTCAGCAGGAGTGAGTCAAATGCTAACAACAAAGATTAAATCCAAACTGTCCCTCCTGTTCTAGCCATGATGTATGACATTCGCAGAGACAACATTGGAGAGAGTGATCGTGGAATCAGGTGTTCCCCTGGCTGGCACCACGACCAAAGCTAACGTAAAATTTTAAAGTCTGTGACCTTGGTATTTGTCCAGAAGCTAAAGTAATAAGCTGTCAGCTAATCTTTATCCACCCCATAGTAGAATCAAGCAAAAACATGCCTTCGAGCATGCGAAAAATGCGCAGATTCAGATTATCCTGCGCACGCGCAAAGTATCATCCGGGTCTTTGCTCTCCACTCATACATGCTATAGCATCCAATGATCTATTAGCTATTAGCCGACAGTGAATGCCCTGATCAGCCTACGCATGCGCGCAGGCTGATCTGGGCCTTCACTGTCCGTATATGCCCGAAGACATGTTGTCGCATGGCGTGGGCAGTATTCAACAATATCAACTAGTGATCTGTAAACGAGCAACGAAAACCCTGATCAGATTGCACGAATGTGAAGACTAGTCTGGGTCCTCGTTGTTTGTATTATGCGGTATTCGTAGAGATTCGTATGTACTGGATTAAATGACAGAAGCCACTGGGCGGTCCAACATACTGATTTACTTTTGAAAAGATCAGACCGTCGACGATTGGTTTCAACAATACCATTTGAATTTTACAGCTGACAGCCGAAGACGGAACCGTTGGGACCCTAATCCAATTGTTGGCCAGTGTGATGGAAACTGGTTAGCTGACATAATCTTGCAGCTGCAGACCAAAGGTCCAGGTCACAGACTTAGAAAAATTCATCAATAAGCATGTCAAACTTTTGTGTTGTTTGTATGTATTTCTTATATTTGAGCCAGCGCATATCAAAACCTACAATAAATCCCAAAGATTTGTGCAGCCAGCGAAGACTCAGATCAGTCTGCGCATCCGCGCATCCGCAGTCTAACCAGAGTATTTGCTGATCGCGTGTGCCTTCTACAGCCTCTAGATCATCAAATGAGGGATAAACGAGAACTCTTGCTGTACTGGGTGGATGTACAGACTGATCTGTTTTTGCTGGTCACAAAGGTCTTATTGTACGTTTTGTCGTGCACTGGCTCATTTGTGGCAATCTTCATTTGAAGTTGATTGTGCGTGGTTAATTTAGTACCTCGAATGTTGACTATCAATGGCTGTGGTTGGGTCCATCGTGGTACGGTCTATGGTTTTCTTACATAAAATGTGGCATCTGACAGCCTGTGAAATTTCGTTTTAGAACTGGATCAAAAATAAAATGATTTTTGTTGTGTTACGAGCCAGGCATAACGAGAAAGAAATGAAAGTGAAACCAGCAACAAGCTTTAAATTATTAACAATATTTATTCACAAAAAAATAAGATAAGATTCAAAACAAAAGAATGTAAGTTAACAGTACCTTTCAAATTTATATCACAAAGTCCCTCAAAAATAATCCACAAGAATTTATAAAACAAGTCCTTTGAATATCAGTTTCTGATCCCACAATTTAAAGTTCCTGAATTCAGAATTTAAGTCCAGAATGAATAAAATATTAAAGTTATCCAGTATAGAATAATTTCCAGTGAAAGTATACAAAGATGCCCAAATGAAAATCTTTTCTCCTTATATAATATCAAAGAAGGTTCTAGAAAAAGAATTTACTACAAGCATCTCTTATTTTCCAGTTCCAATCAAGAAACTTCTAAATCTTCCATGACATGCCAAAAACAACTCAGTCCAAACATCATGTTATTGTAAACATGTTGTTCTAGAAAGTTATTTTTGGAAACATAGTAAATAAAGCTATTTATGGAAACATAGTAAACATGATGCTTAAGATAAATGAACACCCTATATATAACAATTGTATCTCTGAATTATTGTTGGCAACATTAATTCAGAGATACGATAAAAATCATTTCATTTCATTTCAAGAATGATATAACTGAAATTTTACAGGCTGTCAGATGCCACATTTTATGACTGTATTAATACCACATATTAATTTATTAAATCTTTCTTAGAGTCTGTTTTTGAGGAATATGGACCCTTCAGTAGAAATTTCTGTATTTACTACAAATAGTGTAGATCATGATCAGCCGCCGCGTTTTGTGGCGTCTGATCTGGGTCTACACTGTTTGCCAATGTCCCTTTTATGGGACGCTAGGCATAAATGGGTTAAGAAAACCACTAGCTGAGCCACGGAGGGTCCGAAAAAAGACATAACATCTGGCATCAACCTTCCAATGAAACGCACATAATCACAAACGTCGTAATGAGAGCAATGGGCCCAATGGCGATCTGAATCGAGAACACACGAAAACCATTAACAGGATCCCGATGTACCTGACCACAGACACAGATAGTCAGCGCCAACCATTTGATACAGACTAAGGAAGGAGCCGTGATTTAGTCTTAGGACCGATCCATCGTTGTGCAGCTAAAGAGGGAAGCAAAGCTATCAACCACAATTGGCCTAGCAACCATCATAGCGAAACATACATAATCACAAACATAATGATGAAGCATTACTAAAACACGCCTATTCAAATATATTGAAAATTTCACCACAAAAAAATGAAAGTTTCAGATAAAATTCTGATATTTGTTCATATTTCTGCTCAAGACATAGATTGTCGTACTCATTAGAACCGCCTCGCCGAGGCGGTTCAAACCCCACAATCTATGTATTTAAGCAGAAATAAGAAAAATAAAGTATACCCCTGTAAACCCAAGTTTTACTATATAAAAGTGGGGTTTAAGGGGATCTAAATTGCATCGGCGTGTTTTCGTGATGGCAAAGCAATGAGCCCAATGACGATCTGAAGCCAGAACACAAGAAAATAGTACAGAAGATGTTCAGGAATAGCCACAATCACAGATCATGGACTACCAATGACACAAAGAGGAAAAGCAAATAAGCCATGTCAGACAGTTTGCAAACCACAGACCAAAGAAAAGAAAAGCAACCAGCCCCCACTTCCCTAACAAAGTAATCATAATGCTAGACAGAATCCACTGAACACAGCAATAAGACACCGAACAGGACAATACATGAAAAATTCACGCAGCAAGTAGACACACACACACACACACACACACACACACAACAACAACAACAACAACAACAACAAAACAAAATAAAACATGAAAAAAAAAACGCAACAACAAACAGCACCAGAACCGCCTTAGCCCATTGTAGTCTGGAGACCCCTAAAAGGGTAACTTGGCAAACAGTGCAGACCCAGATCAGACGCCGCGGTAGGAGGCGGTTCTAACGAGTACCCACAGTCTCTGTTTTTTGAGCAGAAATAAGAAAAATAATGTATACCCCTGTAAACCCCAGTTTTACTATATAAAAGTAAGGTTTAAAGGGGTCAACATTATATAAGCGTGTTTTCGTGATGAAAACGAGAATCAGATTGTTTGAAATGTCCGATTAAAAATAGTACTTTACCAAACTAAACTCGTTGTAATGCTTTATGACGGCCGTAAAATGTCCCCATGTACTTCACTTTAGTCACGGCTGCTTATCTCCACACGCGCAATACTGTGTTGTGAAAAGAAAATCGTAAGGAGAGCTTCCAGAGGTGGTTGCGGAGAGACAGTTTAGGTAGCGTTGAAGGTGGGTTTTAGATGAATTAAGACAGACATTTTGGCACGATCGCCGATATCCTAAAGGCATTTGAGCTAGGATCTTGTATACTGGTTTCACCATAGTGCAGATTATATTTCTTTTCCTTTGGGATCATTGGGCCCATTGTGGTATATTTGAAAATGGAGTTCTGCTCATGTATACGCCAGAGGGCGTAAGCAGTGTTGCAAACTTCATTACTGCTTATGAAGAGTCTCAATAAAACCGAGACTCACATTTTCTAATCTGTAGGGTGTTCTTTGTTTCCAAAGGCAATCTTTTTTACTTTTATTATTATCATTTGAAGATGGACTGATAAACTTTTGGGTAAAACCTGTCCATTTATGTTCCTTTTCCGAATTCGCATTTTGCCATCCATACGTTTTGGGATGCCTCATTACTGATGGCGCGTAACTAGGGTGCTAAAGTTCCATAGATGAGCTGCTTAAGAAGAAAATGATTTATCTTGTATATTATTTAAAATTATACGGATTTACGGAGTTATTCCCCTTTAAGCCTTAAAGCTCTACTCAAAATTGTATCATTTTTCTATTTTTCGGACGACATTCTATCATTTTTCTATTTTTCAGATGAAATAAGACTTGATATTTTGTGTTACAATGTTTGATTAGTAACCCCTTAAAGCGCTACGCAAAAATGTAGCAGACACATTCTATTTTATCTTATTTTTCAGAGAAAATAAGACGGCATTTCATGCAAATTACATGAAATACCGAGTCATATTTTCTCTGAAAATAACAAAAAAAAAATCGAATGTCATTTGCTACAATTCTGCTTGGTGCTTTAACGGTTATTATTCAAACCTGTAACGTAAACGATCATGCCTTATGTTCTCTGAAAAACAAAAAAAAGTATCAAAATGTCGTCTGCTGCAGTTGTGATTAGCGCTTTAAGGGTTAATTACAATAGCATGCGTAATAATCTCTGGGAGCAGCGATTATATCCGCCAATGACGTCATTACCGAAGTCTCAATAGTAATTATTGAGGTAATTATGTGCTAAAAGACAATATTCTTGATTACCAGCGCGCAGAAGCAATCGAGGCCACATTTTCTTAGCAGATGCAGTAGCATTTGATGTATTGACACAAAAATGTAGTTGTCGTAGGTCTTGAAAATGCGTGGGAACAAGCTCCTGGGCTTATACGCTGGCCAAAATTTATAATAACAGAACAAAACAGAAATATATTCGACTTAAACATTAACAGTTCATCGTCTACAAACACATAATATAAAATATACGCGCTTTTTTTTATTGGGCTCATATGCCTGCGCAAACAGTGAAGACCCTGATCAGACGCCACAGAGCGCGATGCCCGATCAAGATCCACACTGTTTGCTATTCATCCAGCATTTTTAGACAGGAAGCAAAAACAGAGCGAGCCCCACATACAGCATTACAGATGTGTCATAATCCCCTTAAGTGTTATATGTATGCATGTAATTAAAGTAGCATCACGAAAACGAGGCTATATAAATTTGACCCCCTTAAACCCCACTTTTATATAGTAAAACTAGGGTTCACAGGGGTATACTTTATTTTTCTTATTTCTGCTCAAAAACATAGATTGTGGGTACTCGTTAGAACCGCCTCGCCGAGGCGGTTCTAACGATTACCCATAATCTATGTTTTGAGCAGAAATATGAAAAATATCAGAGATTTTTTATCTGAAAATTTTCAGTTTTTGGAGGCGATTAATTTTCTATATTTTTGAAGAGGCGTGTTTTCGTAATGGAGAGTATATATCATGTTTTAATTATGTCTCATAATTCATATCCAGATTTCTATTACAACTGATAGTGTTGATTTAAGGCATACTCGGGGTCGGTTATGGCTTGTGTGTTGCCGTGTCGGAACTGGGTGCGAAGGTTCAAACTGGGTGTTTGAACATGGGTTTTTGCCACATGTTTCTTCGTCCATATGTTTTCGGATGGCACAGCTGAAAATGGCTCAGCCGGCACGGAGCGCACTGGCAACGTTGTATGATTTTTATGTTTATTTTTAAGGCAATTCGTCATTACTCATAGTTCAAATATGAACAGCAGTGTTTGGCCTGGGCTTGGCTTGTCAAGCTTAAGGCCATAGTAGCCATGCCAAAATTTCAACCCCTGCCAAATCATTTACGGAAAAACCC
Organism: Anodontia alba; assembly: GCA_964016985.1. Lineage (NCBI taxonomy): Eukaryota > Metazoa > Mollusca > Bivalvia > Lucinida > Lucinidae > Anodontia > Anodontia alba. The sequence goes on from OZ024824.1 coordinate 6,922,511, forward strand.
GAGTAAAAGTACAAAGTACCGCCTGCAACTACGCTAAAAAAAAGGCCCATGAAAATAAATATAGATTCGTGTTGAACATAAGAAAAAGGTATGTTCACAACAAACTTCGATAAATGTACGATGCTTCTCATATGAAACTGTTTGAGTAAGAATTTTTTTTAGCCCTGATGAGCTTATTCATAAATGCAAATTGTTACGCTGTATGTGGATAGCCGATCTTGATAGCCGATAGTAAAACGGAAAAGTACGAGTATTTGCGTATCTGAAAAACCGAGAAAAAATGTCAACCGATGTTTGAAACCGTATTTTGCCTTAAATCTTTTGATAACTTTCAGCTGCATTTACTGTTGAAAATAAAAAAAAGATGATTAAAATATTAAATATTAAAAAAGATTAAATATTAACCAGAGAAAGACAGACTGATACCTGAAAATTTCTCCACGGATTTTAGATAGAGTACAATAAACAGAGAGTAAGTCCCCGTACATATTATTACAACTGCGCAACTCCACGCGCAACTGACGTTGCTGGCCTCGGACCACAATTATTTTTCCATTACCTTCCATACAAAAGACCTCTTGGGAAAATGTTGCTGACAACTTTGCAATCGATGCATACTTTCTTCTGCTTATGTCATCATATCTTACCTTCAAATTTATCCACTTTACACATGACCATGACCAGCTCCTTTTCCTGCTGTCGTCTGTCAAAGTAAACACCTGTCAGTTCATACAGCCCATGTAGGCTGACTTCTTAGGGTGCCTAGGTTTATCTGTTTTCCTGAAATCACTGAAAGGAAACAAAACAAACTCTTAATTTTCAAAACACCTACATGTTGATCTATCAAAAGAATCACAGTGAAGTAGTCTGCTCAGTCACTCTGGCATAAGACACAGCATCCAAGTGAGGGACTATTTGTGCGACTTTTCTCTTACTTTTTTATTCATTTATCCATTTTGATAAAATATAGAATTTGAATATAAAAAAAGCTTCATAAACAGGTGTAACTTTATACTTTATTTATATATTTATTTTTTTTTTATTTGGTTTTTATGGCCCTTTCAAGAATATTTCACTTATATCGAGCCGATCGTTCATCTAAGGTGAACGAAAACCGGGAAACCCGGGGAAAAACCACCTGACCATCCGTAAGCAGAACTTGGCTTTCCCACATGTGACCCGAGCAAGGCTAGAACCACAGAGGTGAGAAACCTAATGGATGAAAAGTCAAACCTCCACTCGGCTACGGTGGCCCGCGATTTAAAATTACTTAGATAGATGTTTTTTTTATTTATTTATTTATTTATTCTTTTTTTTAATCAGAAATTAAACATTTAATCTACCATCTCTATTAACTGTATAATAGCCTCTTTCTGTTCTTGTGTAAACTCCAATGTTATCTTTTGCGTAGACATGTTCTTTTTCTTTTTTCTGTGTTTCACCAAGAAAATAGCAATTGCATTATGTGCTTCTGCAAACTATGAATTATTGCCTTTTTTTCGTATATGTCATAACCCTCAAAATACCACGCATTAAAAATGCATGGTTTTATGACACCTGCTGAACAAACAAATGATACATATTGTAACACACTTTAAAAAAAAAACGGGTGATGAAATTTGAAGTAAGGTGTGAATAAAACGATATTGTCATCAAATATCATATACAAACATTTTATGACACTTGTAAAAACAAAATGTATTATCTGTGTAAACCGAGACTTTTTTCAATATGTTCATCTTATATCTAATACATAAATAAAAGCAATTGAAGAAATTGATAAAAAAAACTGTACTTTTCTTTTTTTTTTTTTTTTTGACAACTCTGAAAACTAAGAATTCATTTATATTCACTTTAAAATTCAATAAGAATACATAAAAGTAAAAAAAAAATAATAATAATGCATAATTGAATTTAGATATTTCTTATAAAAACTTAATCAACAAAATTTATAATTAAATCAAAATGTTCATATAGTTCAGGTAAAACAATGAACACTATTAGATTATATTCACATATATATACCCCCTTTCTGGCCCCACCTAAACAGACCCAGGATAGTGATAATCACCTCATAATCGCTTAGATAAGACCAGCCTTTGATGTGAACCACTGCTTTCAGGGCTGTTTATTGCGTGCAAATATGATGAACCATCCCAGCCATGAGGCAGAGAACATGTTGGTGCTAGAGGGGCGAATGCAACACTGCAAACTACAATGCTGTCATATGAAGAGTCTCAATGAAACAGAGATTCCGATTTTCGTTCTTTTATGTGTTATTTGTTTCCTATTTTCCTGTTCAAATTCTAGGACAAGTAGGTGTTCCAATAGTTATGGAATACAGTCGAATCGCGATGGCTCGAATACCGATGGCTAATTCGATCTCGTTTTTGAGTCGCTACGAAATTCTTTCGATAGCTCAAGAAAACATATCTTATTTTATCGTGAAATTGTATGTTGTGTGTACTCATTAGAATCGCCTCATCGACTGTGTAGAAAATCGAAAAGCTTCCCCTAAATTATCGCTGTTTGCTTCCTGAACTGGTGCCATAATTAACCCTCAGTGGCTCGAACTATCCATGTCTCGAACGAATTTCCATGGTCCCAAAGATGTTCGAGCCATTGAGGTTCAACTGTATATGATCTATTCTTCTTATGAGCCGCAACGACAGAAAACGTACCTTCGGTCATGTGCGCCTAGCGATGATTCAGATCAGCCTACGGACTTGTGAAGTGTAATAAGAATCTTCCCTGGGCGCATTTCGGATCGTCAACGATGCAAAGTTTCTTCAAGCGAACAACGACAATTCTGATCAGACTGTGCGGATGCGCAGGCTGATTTGAGTCTTTGTTGGGCATATATGTCAGAAGGTACGTTTTCTCACGTTGTGGCTCATATGTCAGCTATAAGCACAAATATCCATCCGTATTGCATGTGATGAATGCAATGCCTATTAATTTATGCGCAACGTAAGAAAATGGCCCTTTTCTCAACGTTTTCAGAAAAGGAACACATCAACTAGGCATGCAGTCTGGTCAGGGGTTTCTCCGTTCGTGATCGGTTGGTTGCTTTGATCGGAGTTTAACATCCCAGCCAACGCTATTAACCCTTCTCTTGCTGAACACGACATGCCCTGTCTTAGCAAACAGTGTAGAACCAGATCAGTTGGCTTCTGAAGGAGCCAACTGATATGGATCTGCACTGTTTGTCATTAAATATGTGACTTTCTATCAAAAACCCAGATCAAGTAATCTGATTGGCTGGAAATTAGAAGCGGGCGTGGCATCTTAATTTATTCAGCATGACAAGGGTTAAGGTGAAGTTGAGCCGGTCAGTTTACCTAGAAAAGCACTAAGATTAGCTCTCTCTTCCCCAAGCGAGGTAATCGCAATGCTAAAAGGACTGAAAAACACAAGAACAAAATGACACAAGGTAAGACATAAAACAAATCGCCTCGTAGAATAAACCACAAAGCAACAAAGAGTAAGACTAAGACCGGGACCACCGCCTTAGGGGGTTTAAACACTTTTACGGCCAGCCAACGCCACCCTGGGTCCCGATGCAACTCTTAATACAGAACGACATAAAATTCGGTTCGCATAAAGGCTCCTAACTCAGTCAATGCATCAAAGCGAAAACATAAAAATTAAATTAATCACTATGACAAACATAGACGAGTACTCATGGCTAATTCTGCTGTGTGCCATAGTAAATGAAAACCAATAGTTGAACTACGGCGGGCCAAGCCGAAGACATATTGTCAAGCCCCAACCCACTGGTTAAAGTTTTACGAAGAGGCCGTCATTGAGTCTGAGGCCTGAGCCGCCGTCGTGCAATTAAAGAGTGAAGCATAGCCATCAACAATGATTGGGTTGATAACTAGGCATGCAGTCTGCCGCATAATATCCAGGCTATAGCCAATTCTTTTATAACGGTTAATTTAATTTCAGAATTGCTCCGAAACGTTAGATATGCCCTCATTTTTTCTAAATCTGCACACTAAGTCACCGTACAATTCTGGTTCCGATATACCTTGTTGCAGAAGTGTTTTCAAGCCGATGTTATATTTTTCTACCAAGGCACTGTGTCTGCGATAAAATTTGGAAAAAGCCTTGCGAAGTTTAAAAAAACGATAGCCCTTCCTAAGAAGTTTGACAGTAAGGGCTTTTTAGGGCAGTTACAGTCACTAAGAAGCTCTGGCGAATCTAATAAGTTGAGATATGTATACCCCTTATGAGGTACGCAAGGGGACATCGCCATCCAGAAAAGGGACATTAATTGACTGTAGCAAAATTAAAATCGTCCCGTTTATCATAAATTTCGGTGGAAACTGTACCATTAGATATACATAGGTTCAAATCCAAAAAAGGTGCCTCGGTACCGGAAGAATTGATTTTATTTAATTGGAGTTCAGAAGCGTATATGCGGTCCACCATTTGGTCAAGGTAAATATTGTCAATATTCAATAAATCATCAAGGCATCTAGAAATGGAATTGAAAGCCTCAATAATGTCAGCCTGATTTTCTCGTGAGAGAGACTTCATGAAATCTCTTTCATAACAAAAATGAAACAAATCTGCAACAAGAGGAGAACAGTTAGTTCCCATCGAAATACCAATAGTTTGCCTATAAAGTTTAGTTTCAAATCTAATAAAAATGTTATCCAAAATATAAACAAATGCATCACAGACGTTTTGACAAGACCATAAATTGTAATTCTTGTATACATCAGAAGTGAAAAAAAGCACATTCTTCGTTGCAAGCCAGGGTATTCTCCGGAATAAATATTCGGTTAATTAGATCAATACGTTTATCTTTTATAAGATGATGAGGTAACGTGGTATACAGTGTAGAAAAATCATATGTAGACAATTTAGAAGCCTTAAAGTTTTTAGATTTAATTTTATTGAAAACTTCATTTGAACAGTATCATAGTATCTAATCCAATGTTTTTTGACAGTAGTAAAGCATGAAGTTAGCAGTCTGGACAAAATAGTAGTCGTACATGAACTAGAATTTGCGATGAAATGTGCTTTATAAGGTTGTTAATGAAGTTTCGGTAACCAATATAATGTTGGAAGTTTGTCTTGGTTTGCTTTAATACCCACTGCAAACTTAGCAGTAATACCGATAGAATGGGTATTAACAATAGATCTCTCGTCAGTAGAAATCCGTTCATATGGTTTGGTACTACCAAAAGAAGGTAAGAGAAAAGTCCAGGGAGTACCACAATCACAAGCCGCAGCCCATTCCCAGACACCAAGAGGAAGAGGAAACAGACAAAACTAAACAAGCGCAAATCGAACAAACGTACGAAAAGCGCTAAGATTAGCTCTCTCTCTTCCCCAAGCGAGGTAACCGCAATGCTCAAAGGACCGAAAAACACAAGAACAAAACAACACCAGACAAACCTTAAAACAAATCGCCTCGTAGAATTAACCCCAAAGCAACAAAAAGTAAGATTAACACTGCGACCACCGCCTTAGAACTTACGTAATGAAGAAATTAACAGTGAAGCTAGTTTAGAAAGCATTTGATGGCGTCCAAAATTTAAGAGAATATTTTTAATCGAAAAGAGTTAAGATAGTTTTATGTTTTCGTTTAAAATTCCCATTTTTGTGCTTACCATGGGATCATTTCTTACGTTTTTTAATATCTAAAAGGAAAAAAGAAACATCGAAATCCGGCATTTTAGAAATATTTCCTTCATGGTAAATATTATCATTAAATCCAAGTGGAAAAGGGGTTTGTAAACGCTTAATCCATTTAAGTTCAAGTTCATGTCTTAAAATATTTTTTAACCTTTCGGTAGAATTGGACTTGTGTATAACGTTTTCAACAGGTTGAACCAAAACTTTACTAGATGATCATGAATGACCAGCTCTCCGGAAATGTTTATAAAGAAAAGTATCAATATTCTTTGCTTTTTTTAATTTCAAACAAATGACCCTTAAAAATGTACCTAGTTTTAAGGGTCCGTTTGGTCTGCCCAACATGCTGCATTCCTCAGCCCCCTTCGCTGCAAGTGAAAACATATATAACATCCTCTGATTTTTCAGTCTAACTCAGAGTTGTTTAAAACGGAAAATTGTCTATGATTAGCTGAAGAAATAATAGCTGACCGACAAATTAAATAATTATAGCAGATACAACTTTTGGCATTGCACTTAGAAATATTAGGGTATATACTGTTCCCTATATACGGATTCTTATATTTTTGAAGTATATGAGATTTAACTGAAGAAAGTTTAATTCTAAGGTGATTATGGAAAACATTATAATTGGAAGCTCCATATAAATTTATAGTTGATACAGAGTGGAGTTTCAAAGGCGAAACGTTAACAGTAGGTAACGAAGAGTTAAATCTAGCAGTAGAATGGGGAATCTGTAAAGAAGAAGCAGAATGTAACCTGATAGGAGAAATTGTAATTTTTAATCTATTTGTATACGCATATAGTTGTAAAGGAAGTAATACCATCAGATAAAAAGCATTACTCGTACCGGCTATTATAGGCAGTCAGTAGCGATGCAAACCGGCGGTAGGACCGATGCATTCAGAGTATAACAACAACCGACAATACATAACTAAATCTAATACAAGTCCAAAGAAACGTAAAGTAAGAAATTGTTATAAACGGGATACGAACACCGGTAAATAGCTAACCTTCAATGAGGTATATATAAGCCGTCTGAGAGAAATCAGGATCTTGTCGATCCGTACAATGTGTACGTTGCCAGACTTTTGCCACAAAGAGGACATACATATGCAGAACTATTTTTCTCCCACCCTTTCCCTTCTTTTCTTGGTTTGGGCTCATCGGGGTGGGGTGAACATGATTACCATGTAATTCTTATCTTCTCATATACCTAGTCACATCATTTCTTTTCATATCCTTAGGACCTATGTCTGTTTGTTGGAAATTCATGCTGATTTGCCATTTGTGTATCGTCAGTTTACTTTATGGCTACGGTACACCGACCACACCCTTGTTTTAAACCAATTCCTCTCAAAAGTGTAATATTAAATGCACTTTTGGGTGTGTAGTAAAGGAATCGTTCGGTGGCTTAATATAGGTAGGTTAGAATGATATAGAAGTATGCTATAAAGGATATGATTAGATGTCTCAGAAAAGGGGTGCGGTACAGTAGGATGGAGTAGGATAGGATAAGGTAGAAAAACGACTCATCTAATAAGGCCAAAACAATCCAACCTAAGTATTAGGCTGAAACTATACAAACAGAAATACCAAGGGCCAAAGCGGCTACTTACTCTTTTCCGACCATGATATAAGGCCTATATATATTCAGATTAAATCCTAATGCTATTTGAAGATGAATGGGATAGGCTAAAAATGATTGAAATGATACTGAATGACGGGTTTAAAAAAATACATGACCTGGGTTGGTACTGACTGTTATATAAACTAACATCTGCCAATGTTGATGTTCTATTAAGCTAGCAAAGTTGTTTTGACCATGAGGTCAGCTGATCATGTTTATTAGTAGTGATAGTTTTAAAAAAATGTGACTTAATTCTCTGTGACATTGCCTGTATGCAGCAATATTTTTTTAAACAGACTACATGACGGCTCCGGCCTAAAGACTTTTTAGTAAGTCGGTTGGTGCCTGATGCTCTGGCTCTGGTCGGGCCCACCGGAATCCAACCAGTAATATTTTACTGACCGTTCCAAGGCGGTGCTTCTGCTGTGGTTTACTATTTCTGTCATTGCATGTCTTTGCATGTGTGTCCTGGTGAAAGTTTGGTTTTGGATAGCCGTTTGGCCAATACTGGGAAAGAAACTGTCCTTCTGGCTTTCTGCTTATAGGTTTTGATTGTGGTGCCGTTGCTTAAGTGCGTCCTTCTTTCCTTTTGGAGTCTTGGTTGGAAGGTGATAGGTACTTGTATCGGTTCCTGATCATTGCCTTTCTTTCTATTGTCATATTTCTTGTCAAGTTAGCTTCTGAGACAACTTTACGTATGATATAAACCATATTTACGTATTTCATTATATCAAATATATATATGTCAAATTATTTTTTCAAGTAAACTATTTGTTTATTTTCTTTTCTTTCCATCGTTATTTGAGCGTTTTAAATAGCATGATTTTACCCCAAAATTCTCAGCTATGTTTCAATTATCTTTTCCCATTAAGGAGAACAGTGTAGAATCACAATATATCAGCAGCTGGAGTAAGTTTCTCAAAACAGTTCAGTCTGTCTATAAAGTTATGAATGGAAACCAGGTTCTTACATGTGGCCCAAAACTATTACCTTATCAAATTTATTTCACATGGACAAAACGTCTGACGTCAACATTTCGGCCGCTAGTCGTTTGTCAAGGAATTTCACCTGTTCAGCGTTTCGGCCGACAGGCCTTTTTCAAGGAATTTCACCTGTCAAAGTTTCGGCCGCTAGGCCTTTTTAAAGGAATTTAACCTGCTGAAAGTTTCGGCCGCAAGGCCTTTTTTTAAGAAATTTCATTTGTTCAACGTTTCAGTCGCTCGGCCTTTTTTTTTTTCAAGGAAATTCACCAATTCCTTGAAAAAGACCTAGAGACTGAAATGGTAGAAATGATAAGCATAAGGAGATGAGGGTTAGGTTTCGATCGAGTAAAACTGGTTTAAGCCCACCATTAGTTTTCCTACTGACCGTTCCAAGGTGGTTCCACTGTTGCAGTTCTTCTTTGTGCGCCGGCGGTTTCATATGTGACGTTTATTTTGCTATTGTTTGTTCTTCATCGCTTCTTTTCTTGGTGCCTCAGGAAGGCTGTGCCTCGTGACTGTGGCATTTCCTGGGTATCTTATGTTTTCTTATGTGAAATATATTCATAAAATATCAGTTCTTGAAGTAAAGACGAGCTTCTGCTGCATATGGATAACAAGAAAGAATAAAATATAAATACTGGGCCCAGTTGTTCAAAACAAATGATGTCGTTAGTTAACGTATCGTTAAAGCTTCGATCATTAAATATGGCATAAACGCAAATACTTTTGCTGAAAGAATGTGAGCAGCTTTTGCAATAGCTACTTATATTTTTTTTCAGCAAAAATACCCGTGAATTAAATATTGTACTTACTAGAACAGCTAGCATTTTGACCACTAACGAGCTCGTTAAGCTAACGACGCTTTGAACAACTGGGCCCCGATTGCTTTCCTCACAGAATAAACTTCTGGCGTGTTTTCTCACTGTTAAGAGTAATCTGTAAAGAGTGTAGAAAGAGTTGAAATTTTGTAGAAACAATCAATTCACAATCACTGTTTTGACCTGCATGTATCTGTTTCGCTATTTATTGTTGTCAGTTCTTTGTAATAATGAAAACAAAATACAGAGTGAAGTCCTTGGGGGCGGCGGCTTTTAGCAGGGACCTGGCAAAAATTGCCACCGCTTTGTAAGGCATATACCATGGCTTTGTATATTCAAAAGTCATTGTTCCCCTTATTCCCTTATCCTATGGGGTCTGGATTACATTTGACAGGCTCATAATGGTGCAACAAGGGCTCCTGATCAGAAAACACCAATATTCTGACTTCTGGGCCTTCATTCCCTCTTACGACATAAAGATCTTTTTTTTCTTTTTTTTTTTTTTTTCTTTTTTTTTTTTCTCATGTTATTTATTATTTATCTATTTCGTGTTTGTCGTTCTATTTATCTTTACAAGTTTGCGTTTAAAGGAAATTTATACATTTGATTGGTTTTCTGCTATTCGTTACAAGGGGTACAGCTTTTCATGACTTCCTGTTTGCTTTCCTGCCTACCTGGCCCTTCTTTAAGGAGGTCTACACTAAAAGGAAAGACTGGGAGCATTTTGTTTTCCATTTAAAATAGATCGCTTTATATTAGGGAGTAATAGTGTATCCTATCCACTTATTACATGTAATAAATAGTAATTTTGATTTCTCTACGGTAGGTAAGTATCTAAGACCGTCGTCTCAAAATGCTATTCGAAATCAGCATCCGCCGTTTGTCTCAAAACGTAGAAGGAATAATGTTGACTTCTTTCGGTAAAAGTCATTTATTTTCAGCACTCAGTCGCCGAGCAGTAAACCAACAAAACAAATACGAATCATGTTTTTTGCTATTACCTTACGAGGGTTTCTAACAACATAACTTATAACTTAACATACGTCCTGTCTGCAACATCACATAGATTCTATATGCGGGGAGGGACGATTGCATAACCGCAATCAGATTTAATATACCATATTTCAAGTGTGGGGAATCCACATGACCAAATGACTAGGTACACGGAATTTGGTACTATTTTAGCTCCGCATAAGATAGGATATTTTTTAATATCTCTATTCATACCAAATGGAATTGTTCAAAATCAGAGCACGCGGAAAATCAAGCTCTTTCTGGTGGTGTAAGAGCTATTCTGTGATCTGGTCTAATTCTCGAGAACATTCGAAGAATGTTTTTGCTGTCAATCTGGGCTACAGGGACAATGTACATGAATTTTGACGAAAAACGTTCTCGAGAATCAGACCAGATTGCAGAATAGCGCTTATACCACACGAAAGAGTTTGATTTTCTGCGTACTCTGCATCGTATTTGAACAAATTCCATCAGGTATAAATCGGGATATTCTAAAAAATCTTACCTGATGCGGAGCTAAAAATACGTACTAAGAAACTCCGTGCACTTAGTCACTAGGTCACGTGGATTCCCCACACTGATTTCGACAATCCGTTTTCCTGTACCACTGACCTAATAACTACCTAACAAATAGTTCCCTGCTTACGTTGATAACACTAAATTCTGCATTCAAACATATTAGCCTTATATACTCTGATGCTTCAACAAAACCGAGGAAAACTTCAACTTTTGAAGAAATAAGATTTTAATCATAATGAGTAAAATTTCAGCGGACGAATATGAATATTATAGTAAAACGCCCCAAATCTACAGCATTGGGTAAATAGTGTAACTCGTGCCGCGGTCCTACCAAACATCAAACAGGACCGAAAAGGGACTATCGCCGGGGTACAAAAGGACATGTTATAAAAATATGATATTACAATTTGCATATGATTTTGACACCGAAAAGAATTTTTTTACACCGAAAAGGGGATATCCAGCACGTTTTGAAAATGCTTTGTCTTATTTCATTAAAATATTATTTAGACTATGTCACCAAATTTGCAAAATGCTGAAAACAGGTAAGTGGCACATGTCTGGCTTTCTGCTCTCAGATAACATTTTATAACTAAATTTGTATACTGTTTGTATGTTGTTGTTTTTTTTTTTTTTTTTTTTTTTTGTTATTGATGTTTTTGTTTGTTTGTTGTTTTCTTGTTCTTGTTGTTCTTGTTGTTTTTCTTTCTTTCTTTCATTTTTTTTTTAATTTCAGCGTAAATCCTTATCAGTTCTTGAAGCCTAAAGAATTTCAGTTACATTATGAAAACACACCTATTCAAATATATAGAAAATTTTATCTCCAAAAACTGAACATTTTCAGATAAAAAAACTCAGATATTTTTCATATTTCTGCACAAAACATAGATTGTGGGTACTCGTTAGAACCGCCTCGGCGAGGCGGTTCTAACGAGTATTCACAATCTATATTTTGAGCAGAAATAAGAAAAATAATGTATACCCCTGTAAACCCCAGTTTTACTATATAAAAGTGGGGTTTAAGGGGGTCAAAATTATATAGGTATGTTTTCGTGATGACCGCTCCCATCATCTCTCTCAGTGATACGGTGATACTTAATACAAATAAGTGCTCTAGCATAAGGTCTCTTGCATCAGAAAAATATTAGTTCGTCTTGTGGCTAGTATTTTTCCAGCGTATCGGGCAAAAATAAATCTTTTTCCAATTACAGCACTTTTCAAGGTTGAATAGCACAGTGTGATGCATTATTTATACACAATGTTCCATGTCTTGTCAATTATCGACTTCAGGTCAAATTTGCTCTGCTATCCAATTCTTCACACTCTTCCCGACTAATTCCACTTTTTTAAATGGAACGTGAAGCGAAAAAGTGCCTTCGAGTACACGCAAAATGTGCGGGTTCACATCATCCTGCACTTGTGCAAAGTATCATCCGGGCCTTTGCTCTCTATTCATACATTCTGTTGTATCCACTCATTTTGTTAGCGGACAGTGAAGGCCCTGATCAGACTGCGCATCCGCGCAGTCTGATCAGGGCCTTCACTATCCGCATTTGTCCGAAAACGTTTTCGAATAGTGCGGCCCAAATAGTTAGTGACGTGCTGTCTGAGTGCTTTACTAATTCGCAGTTTTGTTTGACGTCATCATGATTTAAGAGGAAATTATACATTTTCGAGGGAGACAACTCAGTCAAAATTCGTTTGCTCCCTTTTGAAATAACAATTGATGAATATCTTGGACTACCCGAATTGAGCATAACTTGAAGCGCATTGGCCTCTATTCACTCTTAAGAGTGATTCGTCGGCCTGTAAGCATAGTCGAAATCCATAAAAAAAATGACATGGGTAAAAATGTATTAGCAGACCACATTTTGAAATATTTTTTCTTATTTTTCCCAGAAAACAGAATTTGATATTTCATGAAAATTGTCTTTGTCTCTCAATGAGACAATTTGCATGACTGAAATGTAAACTCATGTTTTCTGAAAAAAAAATTAGAAAAATATCACCAATTTGTCATCTGCGGAATTAGCCAAGAGAGTGGTAAAGCTTAACCCATTTTTGTCTTGCATCCCATGAAAGGGACATTGAACGCGGCGTCTGATCAAAGTCTACACTGTTTGCATTTTCAGACGTTTCTACAAAACATGATAATAATATAATAATAATAAAACTAACCAGACACTCATATGTAGGAAATGGACCTGTCCAAAGAGTGTAAGTAGAGAAGTCCATTTGGCATAAATGGGTTGACACGTTTCTATGTACAGTTAGAGGGACTGGATGTTCTACCGTTGTTGACAAAAGAGGTAGCTTTGTGACTTCTCATTTGGTTGTCTTCTCAGCCCCTTCTGAAAAGCGGTATATTCTATCAGGAAAGAATTTTAGAACTTGTGGCCCGACCCTTGCATTATAAAGCTGCAATAAATATGATTAAACTCAGAATTGTATCCCATAAGGGACCCAAATTCTTTCTTTATAGAGTAGACCCCTTTTCAGAAGTGAAGGAAAACAAATTTGACCAAGTTGATATTAGTGATCATCAAAAGTCATAAGAATGTGCACCTGCGCAGGCTATCAAGGAATCCACAGTTTGCAAATCCCTGAAAGTCCCCTTAACCCTTTCACCCCTGAGATTCTAAAATGGACAATTCCGTCACTGAATTGTTCTAAATACGTTCTCAGTCCAACAATCAAAAACCGAATGCCGAACAGTGTAGATCACGAGCCGTCTCATTTGGCTCTACACTGTTTGCAAATGTAGCAGGGTCTATATGATTAAAAGGGGTTAAATACTCTTTCAAATCAAGGTATATAGGAAAATCTGATGATTTTGTTTGTGTTGAGGTTTAACGGCCCAGTCAACCCTAAAGGGTCACGTCGAGAGCGGTCAGTTTACCTGACCACACTTTTACTGGGCAGGTTTAGTCCCCTAACCGGTTAACCAGTATTGTCCACATTCTTTCTCCAGAAACTGACAACTGCTTATTATTGGAGAGAATAACCGTAGAAAATATTTCACGATCAAGCGACAAATTGGTGATATTTTTCTCTCTTTTTACAGAAAACAATGGAGATAATTTGCATGAAATGGTAAATCCTGTTTTCTGGGAAATATAAGAAATTATATAAATATGTTTCTAGTGACCAGCCTTTATGGTCACGATATCATTTTGGTTTTATTTTAGTGGATTATTAAACAGGATTATAAGAACAAATATTTAGTCACTGGAGACTGGAGCCAGTCTATAAACCACTAAGCGGTTGTTTGTAGAGATATAAAATTACAGTCACTGCTCAAGAATGCGAGGTAAAGATAGATGAGATTTTTACCTCTATGTACCGTATTGACCCAAAAATTTCGGACATGACTAATAAAAAATATAGAACCTTATCAGATCGCTCCTAAAATTAACGCTTAGAACAGGACCTTTACTGTTCGCCGTTTCATCATCATTTCTTACACATAACTAGATAGTAGGCTGGGTTTAATTATTAGTATGACTATGGTAAGGAGTTATGGTGCCCGACAATTTAGAGAAATTACGGTAACATATTAAATTAAATATATATGTTACAATAACGGTGTTTTTTATTACATAAGCAACCGCGAAGGAACTATTAAGATGAAGCCTTTGGTATTGTTTTGTTTCATTATCTTAATTGGTAACGGTAAGTTAGTTCAATACTCAGAGCACAATTATTAATAAAATAGAACTGAACCGTGCGCCTGCGCAGGCTGATCAGAGTCTTCGCTGTCTGCCTGAAGACCCTTTGGATCCTTGCATCACGAAAACATACCTATATAGTTTTTACCCCCTTAAACCCCAATTTTATATAGTAAAACTGGGGTTTACAGGGGCATACATTATTTTTCTTATTTCTGCTCAAAACCATAGATTGTGGGTACTCGTTAGAACCGCCTCGTTGAGGCGGTTCTAACGAGTACCCACAATCTATGTTTTGAGCAGAATTTATGAACAATATCAGATTTTTTAATCTGAAAATTTTCAGTTTTCGGAGGTGAAATTTACTATATATTTGAATAAGCGTGTTTTCGTGATGGCTATCCAAAGAGTGCCCCGCAAAGACGTTGATCAGACTGCGCGGACGCACATTCAATATTGTAGGAAATACTGTGCGGCTGGGTCCCGGTAAAATTTGTAATATCTGTATTAGAGGCAGCAGTTCTAGCAGAGGTAGCTAAGGAGTTTCATCCAAATTGAAACCGTTAGATAACTGTAATCATTACTAAGTACCGACACCAAAATTATATTCTGGTAGCATTTTTAGGCATGAATGTGTTTGTAGTTTACATATTTTTTTTATAAAAGATTATAACTAGATGAGAGTTTGTCTGACGACTTGCTGTGTGAAACTTTTGATTTTCCTCATCTATAAATCTTTATATCAAAATCTAAATATTAGCAAATTTTATAGTAAATATTTTTGTTATTTTACCAAGAAAACAGTTCACGAATCATCTGCGAGATACTACAAATGAATGCGTACCCATAACAAATAATATGAAAAAATATCCCAGCATTATCACCAAATACTCCTCTTAGCAAGTTCTCTTGCGTGTTTTAAAATCTTTTCTGGCATCAATTGCAGAATCCGTTGTAGTTGTTAATGTGCAGATGGTTGTAGCAGTGGTAGTAGCAGGAGGAGCAAGCAAATTCAGAGAGTTTGTGTCCGCCGTCTGTTAAAAACCTTCCAAAAAAGACCATAACAAAAACATGCCTATTCAAATATACTGAAACTTTTACCACCAAATACTGAAAATTTTCAGATAAAAAAATAACACGATATTTTCATATTTCTACTCAAAACATAGATTGTGGGTACTCGTTAGAACCGCCTCGACGCGGTTCTAACGAGTACCCACAATCTATGTTTTTGACCAGAAATAATAAAAATAATGTATACCCCTGTGAACCCCAGTTTTACTATATAAAAGTGGGGTTTAAGGGGGTCAAAATTATATAGGTGTGTTTTCGTGATGGAGGTCAGAAAGGTACCTATTATCTATACACTTTGAAAGTATTAGAGCATAAAAATGAATAAGTTCAAAATGCAAAAAAAGTCAACATAAAAATTTACTTCAGACAATGCCAAAAACTACGGTAAAGTTTCAAAAAGGTCGGCAGAAAATATAGGATGAGTTGCAGACACAATGTCCCCGCTACCCATACAGTTTGATAGTATCTGATGCTGAAAAATGAGTGTTTAAAACACGAAAAAAAACTGATAAAAATAATCTGAATATATATTAAAACCATATGCACATCTTAAAGCCATGACAAAAACAGCTGTAAAGTTTCAAAAGGATCAACATAAAACTAAAGGAGGAGATGCGGACAAAAGATACCCTATACACTCTGATAGTATCTGAGCCAGAAAAAATGACTCAGTTCAAAGCGCGGAAAAGGTAAAAAAAAAATAATCTGAGGAGTATATCTCAATGACATGCACATCTTCAGACTATGACAAAAGCATCTGTACAGTTTCAAAAAGATCGGCGCACAGAGAGTGCGGAACCATGCACCACGAACCACGCATCACGAAAACATACCTACATAAACCCCCTAAAATCCCAATTTTATATAGTAAAACTGGGGTTTACAGGAGTATATATTATTTTTCTTATTTCTGCTCAAAAACAAAGCTTGTGGGTACTCGTTAGAACCGCCTCGTCAAGGCGATTCTAACGAGTACCACAATCTATGTTTTGAGCAGAAATATGAAAAATATCAGAATTTTTTTATCTGAAAATTTTCATTTTTTGTTGAAAAATGTTCAATACACTTGAATAGGCGTGTTTTCGTAATGCGGAAAGCCGAATATCATGTCCTATAGCTTTTCTTCGAAAAGAAGTGGGACAAAAATTTATAATAGTAATGTTGCTCTATTTGGTATTGCATGTAAAGGCAGAAGCAACTGTGCATAGAACAAAAGAAATAGAAATATTAGTTGCAGTCTCAAGTCTTAAATCTAGTAACACTTGCGTGCACATAAACATAAATGGTAATGTTTAGATACACTGACATCTTTTCATTGTATATCATATGACTGTTCTCGTTCAAGGTCACCCGAAGATGAGCTGATATACATACAATGAAATAGGATTTTATTTCAGAGGTATGCTTTTTATGTGTACCTCGCCAAAATTTTAACATTACTTCCGTAGAAGGGAGCTGGCAGTAAGTGCTAGATCTTTCATCGTATTTTACATGGGAAACCTTTGATCATGAAATTTCTCGTTTTCTTTCCTGCACACCAAATTCTTAATAAATAGAAGTCTAAAAGGACAGAAGATAGTCCCATAGGGGCTAAAGAGTGGACTGATTTGATTTCTACACAAACCCCAGCGGGCACATGACGTCCATACAACGTCGTCTCAACGTCGATGCAACGTCATGACGTTGCATCGACGTTGAGGCGACGTTGTATAGACGTCATGTGTCTGCTGGGAAGTATATCTCTTCCCCTTAAGGCGCCTTTAAACTATAACAAATTGGCCTAGCGTATGCCATCGTACGGATAAATTTTTCATTCGTAGTCATATGCTGGCACGCGCTGATGTTCGTTAGCTCATCGTTTTATGTTCGTTTTAAGTTCGTTGAAGTACGTTCGCGTACGTTGTTGTTCTCTCAGTACAAAATTTTTCGACGTATGCCAACAAACAGCCCATACGCAGCGGGTTCGTTCGATGAATGCAATTCAAACGGTTTGTTCGCCCGAAGTAAGACAACGTTCGTTTCCGCTGCGGTGGCATTCGTCCAACCAAATTTGGTCACTTCTTCACGAATTTCTCACGAATAAGTAACGTATTGATAACGAATTAACAGAGTTCTTTCAACGTTCTTCGTTTAAAATATGGTAGTATATAAAAACATATTTCAGTGCCACTTCGACAGTTCTGGTTAGCAGATATATATGGAGTGTGCGGCGAGACTACGGCGCCAGTATATTCTGGCAGTGCTACAGTACGATTGCATCCAAACTGAAATTGCATTGCATATCTATATACAGGCTAGAAGACGATCTATCTATGTGTTTGCTTGTGTTGAGGTTTTACGGCCCAGTCATCCAAATGGGGTCATGTCGAGCGCGTTCAGTTCACCTAACTACACATTTACTGGGCAGGCATAGTCCTTTAAGCGGTTAACCAGTATTGTGCACATTCAGAAACTGACAATTGCCCTTCTTGAATCAGCGGAAGGGAGAGAATGACCGTAGAAAATATTTCATGATCAATCTCCACGAAAGAATGTTGCCGACCTCGGCGGGGGTTGAACTCGCGACCTCCTGGTCTCCAGTCGGACGGCGCATCCAACTGAGCTACCAAGGCCGGCTGACGATCTGTCGATGTATCTATTCAGATTTTTAACGCTACCAGGCAACTGAGTCACATAGAGGCAGCACTTCTGTCGAAGTGAAGCAAATGGTTTATATACCTGTACGTCACGTGATCGGTTCGAATATGCACGCTATACACAGAGCGTACGCAGAGAGCACGCACAACACGTTGATAGATCTTTGACATTCATTGATATTCGTTTCGCATTCGCTCTGGTTCGTTAATATGTAGTTACTCATGCGTTATGAACTCGTTCTGGTGTCGTTTCAAATTCGTTTTCAATCAATTCGTTATGTTTAGCCCCGATGAACACATTCGTTGTTTTTTGTTGTTGTTTTTTTTTTTTTTTTTTTTTTTTTTTGTTGTTGTTTTATTTTTTGTGTGCGTATTCGAGCTTTGTCAAATTTTTGCCATTCGTTCACGGTACGTTACTTCAGTTCATTATAGTGTAAAGGCGCCTTTAAAGGGAAACACAAGGTTGGTGAAGAATGTATTCGAGATGAAAGAGTTTGACAGTTCAGGCATTTTGATGTAAAGTTGATCAAAATCAGATTAAAACTAAGCAAGTTAAAGACGTTTAAAGATTTCAAATCCATTATCAAGGGCGCAGACATTTTGAATATTTGATGAGGTACTGATATTTTCAAAATATAATTTTTTTTTTTTTTTTTTTTTTTTTTTTTTTTTTTTTTGATAGAAATTAATGTGGTTTCAAGCAAAATCCTCAAATACCTAAAGTAGAAACTATTTATACAAATATAGAAGCTGAATATTCTTGCAGGTCATATTTCTTTATTTATGCTTTGCATATTTAATTGAGGCTTTATGACGACATGAAACGTCCTTAAATATGCTAAATGGTAGCTCGCGCATAAAAGATAGTTTTGATACCTTCAAACATGATAAGTTTTTCATCAAATTGGTATCAAAGTGTATGGTTGTCAAGATCTTGCATCTCAGATACATCCTGCAATAACATTGCTTTTCCTTTTAAGTTCAAAACCAGTACTACAAGAATATTTACCCAGGAGTATCTATTAATACGACCAGAATAGTGTAGTATTTGAGTAAATGTTGGTTCGGACTATATCATTTGAGATATCCAAACTTGATACAACATAGCATTCATCAAAGCTCACCTCGTGACGCAAACACATAACGGATCGGTCGTCACCCTGGGGCGCGGCCTCTGTACAGGGTCTGCACTGTTTACTTAAAATTCAGGAAGTTAAGGGTTAAATTAAACAGTCTTAAGTCCCCGTTCAGGACCATTTTCCCAGCCTACACTCAGAGACAATCGACCCACCAGTGCTCTCAGTGCTTTGATTATGTCAACTCTAGTCTTAGTCTCATTTCTCATTAACTGCAATAGCTACACTCCTCTAACCCATTGCAGACTGAATGAACTCCACCACACTATATATTGGAAGATTCACATTTCGATGTTAGGTACGTCAGGCTATGTGATTTAGAGATTCCTAGAGAAAAATGGTTGAACTATTTGCAAACAGTAGAGACCCTGATCAGACGCCACGTTCTGCGACGTCTTATCTGGGTCTGCACTGTTTGCCAGTTAGCTTTATAGGGATCTCCAGACTACAATGGGCTAATATTACAGGTGCTTTCTACATCCCAGCGGGCACATGACATTTATACAACGTCGCCTCAACGTCGATGCAACGTCATGACGTTGCATCGACGTTGAGGCGACGTTGTATAAACGTCATGTGCCCGCTGGGATAACACAGGCTTATTAAAGGCTATAGACTACCATTGTTTTCCCCTATACATCTTTCGCGAATGTTCTACAACGCATAAGTTCAAGTGGTCCAAACTTGGTACGCGCCTTCAACTGTCTTCGAAACGAGCTACAAAATGGTAGCCCAGTAAACACACAACGTCACAATAACTTCGTTACAACGTCGCTGCAACGTCGTGACGTTGCAGAGACGTTGTAACGACGTTGTGGCGACGTTGTGTGTTTGCTGGGAGATTATGTTACATGTAATGAACTTACGCCTCTTCGAAGATACTGACCCAGATCTTGTAAGAGATCACAGCAGGTGTGAATGTAAATTATACCCTTGTTGATTTTCAAGAGTACAAGGTTATTCTACTTCCATATTCAAAGCAACCACCAACAATATACAGTTCGTAAAACCTATTGTAGAATTGTCTGAATAAAACATTTTGACCAATTATGGCATCAAAGTAAGTAAAGAGGGAAAAATTGAAGTACTTGATATAGGACCATATTCGTATGGAACCAAACAGGTGCACTGTAACTTTTAGCAGTCCGTGGCTTTCAACTTGTCACTTAGCTTAGGGATATTTTCTTTTGACGCCTTCAGAAATAACTGCGTTCTGCACTATACAAGCGTAGTCTTCTCGGCTATGACACACTCTAGCCACTTTTATACAAAAGATAAAATACGCCATGGGTATTTAAGGATAAATTAAAGGCTTTTGCCGATGACAACAGAAATCCCTAAATGCCTGTCGGCTACACACACACACACACACACACACACACACACACACACACACACACACACACACACACACACACACACACACACATGAATCAGTTTCTGGCGAAATAATGTGCACAATACTGGCTAACCGCTTAGAAGACTAAGCCTGCCCAATACCAATAAACGTGTGGTTAGGTAAACTGACCGCGCTCGACATGACCCCATTGGGTTGACTGTGCCGTAAAAGCTCAGCACAAACAAACACACACATGAGCAGCGTCATTGGAAAAGTGCCGTTATATGATATAATATGGCATATTCCGCTCACGTAAGCGGTAGTAAAAGGGGAAACGTCAGCCCATTACGAAAACAAGCTATTCAAATATATAGAAAATTTTACCTCCAAAAACTGAAAATTTTCAGATAAAAAAGCCCTATATTTTTTAAATTTCTGCTCAAAACATAGATTGTGGGTACTCGTTAGAACCGCCTCGGCGAGGCGGTTCTAACGAGTACTCACAATTTATGTTTTTGAGCAGAAATAAGAAAAATAATGTATACCCCTGTAAACCCCAGTTTTACTGTATAAAAGTGGGGTTTAAGGGGGTCAAAATTATATATGCTTGTTTTCGTGATGCAAAGAACTAGACGTGGCCTCGCTAAGGAGCCAGGCATGCGCACTAAAAGATTGATTCGACGGAAAACCCGTACGGTCGTTTTCTCGCGACGCGACACAAATGAATAAATAAACCTTCATTATAAGTTGTACAAATCTCCTCCCGATCCTTAGGGTGAGTCAAACTCCCTAAACTGCTATAGTCCATCCTCACCTCAAGTCATAAAGGCCATTACATAAACCAATGTATGCCGAGTCGACTCTTCTACCTTAACTCGTTGGATTGGTCCATTTCCAATGGGAAGGATGTCTGGTTATTTATTATTGTTATTATTATTATTATTAATAATATTACCATAATTTATAAAAACAAAAATCCTGTATTTTTACAAATAGTGAAGATTCTGAACAGACGCCGCGTTCTTTGGCGATTGATCTTTGTCTACCCTGTTTGTCAATGTCACTTTTAGTGGACGCTAGACATAAATGGATAAATATTTCTTATTTTCTATAAAACAGCTTTGGCGGCTAAGGAAACGAATTTAAAGTTCCTCGGATGTCCACGAAAGAAATGGCTTTGTCTGTCATACTGTATGCTGATCGCAGGACGAGTAGTGGGTCGCTGTCTTGGTATTGAATGCGTATGTTTTGTGCAGAAACCAAAGCGAGAAAAGTACCAGCGATCAAAGTGAGGTTTGTAGACTACACTTCTCTCATAATGTAAACACAGAAGAAGGAAGATACAGAAATGAAAGATGTAACAGTGTATTTAATATGAGGTATATAGAGGATGATTATCACTCTCTCCTTACATGACCAATGTACAGTGCAATGTGGAAGACATATTTAAAAGAAATATTACTTTCAAAGACCAAGCATGCACAAATTCATTGTGCTAGTAAAATATGAATATGTAACTACCTTGAAAATTTTGTCATTGCATTTGGTTTGCGAAACAGCGTACATACCGTTAGAGGTTCTAAGTGATGTTAGTTTTTCTTATACCACAAAATGTTATAAAGAATAGGTTTGGTATATCTTGAAATATGCAGGTTGTCTTGAACATATGCTTCATTCATTACGAAAACACGCCTATTCAAATATATTGAAAATTTTACAACCAAAAAGGAACATTTTCAGATAAAAAAAAAATCCGATATTTTTCATATTCCTACACAAAACATAGATTATTGGTAATCGTTAGAACCGCCTCAGTGAGGCGGTTCTGACGAGTATCCACAATCTATGTTTCTTAGCAAAAAATAGAAAAATAATATATATCCCTGTAAACCCAAGTTTTACTATATAAAAGTGGGGGTTAAGAGGGTCAAAATTATATAGGTATGTTTTCGTGATATTGTTCACTTTTAGATTGCTGTATATGCATCGATAATGCATTACTTACAGTTTTGTACCGTATTAGTATCATTGCGATGAGCTGAAGAAGAGCTACAAATTTCGAATGGTCTAGGATTTTTGTCAATCTCCCTGGAACTTGGATTGATCATTTCTGTACTTGAATGATCCATCTGTGGATCCGAATCTACCTGGGATCGAAGACAGATGCTACTTTTTGTTTTGATTGGTTTGGTTTGTTTTATGTGTTTTGGTGGAGACGACCAACTGAAATGAAACTGTTTTTCTTTGTTTGCTTTAACCTTGTAAGTCGAACTTCAATGACTCGAACATCATTGGGACCATGGAAATTTGTTCGAGGTATGGGTAGTTCGAGCCACTGAGGGTTAATTATGGCGCAAGGTCAGGAAACAAATGGCGATAAATTAGGGGGGGGGTTTATCTTCTATAAAATAATTCTATGTTGAGTGTACTCATTAGAATCGCCTCGATGAGGCGATTCTAATGAGTACACACAACATACAATTTAATGATAATATCAGAACATTTACCTAAATATTTGTTTTCTGGACCTTTCGAAAGAATTTCATAGGGACTCAAAAACGAGTTCGAATGATCCATGGTAAACGAGCCATCGGTGTTCGAGCTATTGAGGTTTTACTGTACTTGTATCTGGTGAAACCATTCATATTGCGGCATAGACGGTAAATTTCCAAGGTCTACAGATCAAGATCCAAGCGTCAATAAAACTAACTGTAGCTGTGCTCCAAAGATATTTTGTTACATATTCATATTTTGATGTAACACAATATTCAGTTTTCTGAGGTATACTCACACCGGATATCCCTACAGAGAATAACGGACTCAGTTAAAATCAGTAAGTGGAAATAGGGAGTAAGTACCTGTCTGAGAACAGTTTACTATGGGTTAGACTGATTCGTGGTAAGTTGTTCTCAGATAGGTACTTGTACTCGTACTTCCTGTTCCAATCTGTTAGCTTGGACTGAGTTCGTTCTCTGTCGCGTTACTTGTGTACTCAGCATGCGGGGTAAAGAATTCAGCAGACAACATTTTTTTCCACAAAAAGTAGGCTTTGATATTTCATGCAAAGGATCTCCCAGGAGACAATTTGCATGAAATTTCAAAACCTATATTCTGGGAAAAAAATAATAAAAATAGCATCAGTTTGTCGTCCGCTGAATCTGCCCAGAGAGTGGTAAAGCTAAAAATATCTGCAGACGTTATTTTTGTTTTAAATACCCCACCCGCCCTCGCCACAAAAAAAAATAAATGTCATACCCTATTTTCTGTGGAGGACAGAGAATTTCAAATATATATCATCTCTTGTCATCAGCATTTATATCGTTATTTTCTCAGTATAACAAGAAGAAACCAGTGGACATTTGTGATCTAATAAATGTCGTCTATAGGCGACGGGTAACTTTAATTTGAGCAAAAATCAAAATATGGCCAATAGATGATATATGCCAGCGCATTACAAAGCCAACAAAATGGCACGTGCGTCCAGCGAAGAGTCAGATCAGCCTGGGCATCCTACCAGTCTGATCAGAGTCTTCGTTGTCCACATGAGGAAACTTTGGGTCGTTAGCTATCCACTGAGTGCACAGCAAAGACTCTGATCAGACTGGGCGGATGCCCAGGCTGATCTGAGTCTTCCCTTGGCGCACATGCCATTTTGTTGGTTTTGTCATGCGCTGGCACATACGCATTGCAGCTTCCGTAAGACGATAGGCCAAATAACAAGTAAGGGCTGTCGTCCAGTGTGTTCCATGCTTACCCAGTCAGCATTCTACGTAAATCTATATCGGGCCGTCATCGGCCCGTCAGGGTAGCTGACGGGCCGATGACGGCCCGATGTAGATTTACGAAGAATGCTAGCTGGGAAATTCCTGTTAGTCCAAACGCATGGAAAACATTTACAAATCAATGAACAATGCAAGGAAAGGCTAAAGTTTTATTGTTGGGTAAAGGCGATGGTACTAGTGTGTTTTTAAATACTGATCTCTGAGCGACATAACATACAAAAAAAAACTGTCCAAAAATTACATACAGAATGCCTGAATGTACTTTACATCACCAAAACCGGTTGTCACTTTCATCTTGAACAAAACCTGTATAATTCTCTATAAATGCCAATCAGCTGAAAAAAAAGCGGAACCTTGTCTCGTTCCCAACTTTTGCAAATACATTTCCGTTGACGTAGTGACTTCCGAGGACGACACTGGACAAGTCTTTTGTGCCAATAATCATTATGACCATACCTTACGAATGACATAATGTGACTGACCATAACATAATTGGATCACGCAGTTCATTAACCCTTAAAGCGCCAAGAAAAACCGCATCTGAAAATGTCGTCTGTTTATGTCGTCTGCTGAATATTCTTGCAAACTTCTCAAACCTATTTTTTGCATACCGGCAAACAGTGTGGGCCCAGATCAGACTGCTCCTAAAGGAGCAGTCTGATCTGGGTCCACACTGTTTGCAGAAATGACTTTTAAAATCACAAGCGGAAGACAAAGCAGGCGACAATTGTTGTGATTGGCGCTTTAAGGGTTAAAGGCATCATAATTGGGCCGCGTTCAGCTAAAAATGTGCAAAAATGTGCAGATTCAGATCATCCTGCGCGTGCGTAAAGTATCATCCTATCCTTTGACCGCCATTCATACATTATGTAGTATCCAATGAGTCTTTTAGCGGACAGTGAAGGCCCTGATCACATTACACGTTTTTTGCATGGCGCGGCCTTTTAAAGGCTTATTCAATAAGGGCTTATTAATCAAACTCTGAAATTAAAGCCGTGCGTGCCTGTTATATTTATATCAAGACCTGTAATAGAAGACAGAAGTATCAAAGTCTGAACTAAGTACACTATGATACAGGGTATTTCAACTACGTAATTAAGACATTTGAAACTGTAATTAGAGGACAGTCTGAATTAAAGACCATCAGGTAAAGGTCCCCCGACGACAATGACATGTCAGCATATGTAAAGGACTGGGCTCCCTTTCTTCACCGCGGCCTTCATTGGGTGAAATAAACTATTTGACAATAGCGCAAATTATATTTTATTCATTGGGCCCATTCTGCATCGTTTCTTGAAAATTGAATACCGCTTAAACCGGTGCTAGTGGGCGCGTAAGCAGCCTTGCAAACTACATAGCTGCATATGAAGAGATTTAATCTACAGTGTCTGATCAGGGATGGTCTGTCCGATATTCTGTGGGGAGATCGGCAAGTTGTCTGTACTGCTTAATTGCCAGAGATTAATGATTTAATATTAGTCTGTTCTGCATTCGTCGCAGGTCGATAGATTCGGGGACGAATCTATTTAAGCAGGGGAAAATGTCGCAGGTCGACCGTGTGGCTCGGTAGCTCAGTTGGCAAGAGTGCTCGCACGGTATGCGAGAGGTCCTGGGTTCGAGTCCCGGTCGGGTCATGTTCTTTTTCCTCCCCTGTGACACATATGTAGGTTATAAATAACAACACACCTCATAACGGAACAAAATATAAGGGGAAAATGAATTTTGTACATTTTGAGCAGTTAGACGCACATGTTTAAAAGCATCCTTCGTCAAAAAGCGAGTCTGACGAACCTATTCCTTGATACTACTACAAAGCTGTTATTTTGGAGGTCTGGAATATGATCTACAGAGTAATCACTCACTATCAGTTCTGAGCTCCTTTGCCACTGACCCATTTTTGCCGAGTGGGCGCCACTGTCTCAACTATTTGGGCCGGCCTGTTTCCGGTCGCAATTTGTCTGACTGTCTAACTGTGTTTCTTGTTGTTGTCAGTGAAATGACAGAAGTTCCTTGATATAATGCAGGCAGTGATGGCCCTGATCAGACGTCGTGTTATACGGAGTCTGATCCGGGACTGCACTACATGTCATTGTGCCTTATTTGGACGTAAGCATCAATGGATTTCTGGCATTAGAAAAGTATATATTCTTCAGCAAATATAAAGTGTGAATTACTAAATTATTTGCATATCTTAATATGTATAGTACCTACAACAAGTGGATCAATGGTGCATCTATTTGAGCCGGCCTGTTTCAGGTCGTAGTTTGACTGACCGTCTTATTGTATTTCTTGTTTGTTGCCTGTGAAACGTCAGAAGTTCCGTAATATGATGCAAGCAGTGAAGACCCTGATCAAACGCCGTGGCATACGGAGTCTGATCAGGGTCTGCAATGCTTGCCACTGTACCTTTAATGGCACGTTATAAATGGATTGATGGCATTAGTAAAGTATATATTTTTCATCAAAATGAAGCGTATTTTACTAAATTATTTATCATTTGCTGCTTTGTCAGTGTTCTATTATTTGCATAACTATCTTATCTGTATGGTACCTACCGTACAAATATGAGATAGAGCCTACAGCAAGACACAGCAAATCATTATAAATTTGGCATCTTCGACATGTTTTGAACTTAGTCATTGTATACATGTGTATTAGACACTCAAATTTTGATAAAACTATATTCATGGTATAACACTTAGGAACTGTTGGGATTGAGGCTGCTAACTGATTGGAAAACCCACAGCACGATAAACTTTTAAGTTATCTGTAAACCCTCCATTCTTTTGTTATCATGTCTATTTTTGTTTTCTTCATTTTTTATATGTTTTTACGAATTCCTTCCATCCACTTATGGGTATTTGGGGGTAGCGCTCCTTGGCCATTCCCGTCGATTCATCATTTTATCACTTGTATGCGAGTTGGCACACCAGTTGCTGATTTGTTTCTATTTCTCCTTTCAACAATTACATAGTATATGATGTGAAACAAGTATCAGTAGCTGATATGCCAACATACTGTTGCATGTACAGGTTCTCAATTCTACTTCATTTTCTTATGTTTTTTAGTATCACGATGCAGACGATTTTGTCTTACTCATTCGTTCTTCAACTGAAACAAAACGAATATGTAGCTAACAATATTATTAATCATAACTATTGTAAAAATTTAACAAAAGGAAAGAATCACGAAGCAAACGCAAAATTTATGTTGTATGTTTATATATGTTCTTTTACTGTAATGTTGATAGCATGGCTGTCTGTATTATTACTATCTGCTGGCGATATTCATCCGAACCCAGGCCCATCGCCGTCAACATCATCAGTTACCACTAGTTCAATTTCTTGCATCTCTTCTACATTTATAAATTCATTAAGTCACCATCTGTCTTTTGTTCACTACAATGTCCAAAGTCTGGCTTCAAAACTAGATGTTTTGCATGCAGAGTTATTCCATTTTGACATATTGGCTTTTACTGAGACCTGGTTGAACTCGTCTCTTTCTACAAGTGATATTCGTCTACAGTCTTTTAACAGCCCTGAACGCAAGGACCGAGTTGGAGACAGTCACGGTGGTGTCATAATATATGTAAAGGAGGGTTTACATTATAGACGCAGGCAAGATTTAGAACCTAGAGGTATCTAATGTATATGGATTGAACTTTCAAATAATCATAAACGCACGCTTTTTGGCTTATTTTACAGACCACCCAATTCCGATCTTGCTTATTACTCCCTGATAGAAGACTCTTTACACCTAGCTGTTGACTCAGGCATAAATGACATAATTATAACGGGTGACTTCAACTTCAACATGCTACATCCGCAATCATCGCGGAAGGTACATAGTTTCTGCACTCAATTTGCATTATTCCAAGCTATAAACGAACCTACTCACTTTACTGAAACTTCCTCTTCCCTACTGGATATTCTCCTCGTAAGCAATAATTCCCACTTAATAGTCAGTGGTGTTGCGGATCCATTTCTGAATCAAGAGCATCGGTACCATTGTCCAATTTTCGGTATATACAATTTCTCTAAACCCAAGTCAAAATCCTTTACCCGGCATATATGGAAGTATGATCAACGAGATTATAACCTATTACGCAATAAAGCTGCATCTACTGACTGGGTATCCCTAGAAGATAATGACATAAACACACTGTTACGAGCCAGGCGTAACGAGAAAGAAATGAAAGTGAAACCAGCAACAAGCTTTAAATTATTAACAATATTTATTCACAAAAAAATAAGACAAGATTCAAAACAAAATAATGTAAGTAAACAGTACCTTTCAAGTTTATGTCACAAAGTCCCTCTGAAATAATCCATGAGAATTTATAAAACAAATCCTTTGAATATCAGTTTCTGATCCCACAATTTAATGTTCCTGAATTCAGAATTTAAGCCCAGAATGAATAAAATAGTAAAGTAATCCAGTATAGAATAATTTCCAGTGAAAGTATACAAAGATGCCCAGATGAAAATCTTTTCTCCTTATATAATATCAAAGAAGGTTCTAGAAAAAGAATTTACTACAAGCATCTCTTATTTTCCAGTTCCAATCAAGAAACTTCTAAATCTTCCATGACATTCCAAAAACAACTCAGTCCAGAATCAAGGACGTAAACATCATGTTATTGTAAACATGTTGAACATTCCAGAAAGTCATTTTTGGAAACATAGTAAATAAAGCTATTTATGGAAACATAGTAAACATGTTGTTTAAAACAATTGAACACCCTGTTATATAACACTTCCCCTCTTCAGGGAAAAGAAAGATTTATGTAATAAAGCTTTCTTTTGCCATAAAATTATCATAAAATAAAATACTGATAAAGGCAATTATTATCTTATATACAGCAAGTTACAGGAAACCACAGATCAAGACATCATGCTCTGGACAAGGCATCAGGAATAATATTATCTTTTCCCCTGATATGCCTGATGTCAAGATTGTATTCCTGTAACAACAGGCTCCATCTGAGCAACCTCTGATTCTTGTTTTTCATCTTATGGATGAAAGTCAGCGGATTGTGATCACTGAAAACAACAATAGGTGAGGACGAAGAAGTCAGATAAACTTCAAAATGTTGAAGAGCAAGAATGAGAGACAAACATTCTTTCTCTACTGTAGAATAATTCTTTTGATGTTTGTTAAACTTTTTGGAAAAGTAACAAACTGGATGATCCACACCATTGTCATCCTCTTGCAGTAATACACCACCTGCACCAACATCACTCGCATCTACTGCCAACTTGAATTCTTTATTAAAATTCGGTGCCAAGAGAACCGGCTCACTTCTCAGTATGGCTTTCAGTTTATCAAAGGCATTCTGACAATCACTGGTCCACTTAAACCTCATTCTTTTACTAAGTAAATTAGTCAGTGGCTCAGCAATGACAGAAAAATTATTACAGAATTTTCTGTAATAACCGGCCATACCAAGAAACCTCATCAGTTGTCTTTTGCATGTGGGTACCGGAAAATTTGAAATAGCTTCAACTTTAGCCTCTATAGGTTTAACCTGACCATGACCCACAACATGTCCTAGAAATGTTAAAGATGCATGACAGAATTCACTTTTAGCAAGGTTTATTGTCAATTTTGCTTCACTTAGTTTATCAAAGAATGCTTTGATAGTTCCAAGATGGTGATTCCATTCATCACTGTATATGATGGCATCATCAATGTAAGCATCGCAATGCTCGATTCCAGCTATTATGGTGTTGATTAAGCGTTGAAATGTTGCTGGAGAGTTTTTCATTCCGAAAGGCATTACTTTATAGCGATATAATCCATCAGGAGTAACAAATGCTGAGACCTCTTTGGCTCTTTCTGTGAGAGGAATTTGCCAAAATCCTTTCAGAAGATCAAATTTAGTTATATATTTTGAATTTCCAACTTTGTCAATACAGTCATCCATTCTTGGTATGGGAAAAGTGTCTGTTTTACTCAAATTATTGACCTTCCTGTAATCGGTGCACATCCGATATGTTCCATCAGGTTTTGGCACAAGAATGCAAGGTGAACTCCATTCACTTTGACTTGGTTCAATAAAATCATTGTCCAGCAAATACTGAATTTCCTCCTTAAGATAATTTTGTTTTGTTGGGTTCATTCTATATGGATGTTGTTTGACAGGTTGTGAGTCCTCAACATTCACATCATGATAAATTTTGTCAGTCCTTGTAGGAATGTCCGGAAATAAGTGTTCATATTGATAAATTAACTGTTTCAGTTCTTTTCTTTGGACTGGATCTAGGTGTGAAAGTTTCTGGTCGAGATCCTTTAGAATATCAGAATTCTGAAGTTTTGATGAAGCAGGATCAGATTTGGTGAATTTCATGTCTTCAGAGTTCATTTCACTTTGTTCCTGAGGGACTGAACTAACAACACTTATTGGTGTAACAGAAGAGCTATCCCTATCTATGTATTGTTTAAGCATGTTAACATGACATAACTGTTTTTGTTTGCGTCTCCCAGGAGTGTTAACAATGTAATTAACATCACTAATCTGTTTATCTACAGTGTAAGGGCCGTAATATCTGGCTTGCAGTGGTTTGCCAGGAATAGGCAAAAGAGCAAGTACCCTGTCTCCAGGCATGAATTATCTTTCTTTTGCATTTTCATCATACCAACGTTTCATTTTCCTTTGTGCTGACTTAAGATTGGTCCGAGCAGCTTCACAAGCTTTAGACAGCCGGTCTTTAAAATCTGATACATACTGAAGTAAGTTCAGAGAACTGTCATCATTTGAGAGAAATTTCTCTTTCAAAAGTTTCAAAGGTCCACGCACAGTGTGGCCAAATACCAGCTCAAATGGGCTGAAACCAAGAGATTCCTGAACAGATTCTCTAACGGCAAACAACAACAAATGAATGCCTTCATCCCAATCTTTTTCAGTGTCAAAGCAGTATGACCTGATCATATTTTTCAGTGTCTGATGAAATCTTTCAAGGGCACCTTGACTTTCAGGATGGTAAGGTGATGATTTAAATTGAGTAATTCCCAACTCATGCATGACCTGTTGAAAAATTCCTGACATGAAATTTGAGCCCTGATCCGACTGAACAGACTTTGGAAGGCCTACAAATGTGAAAAACTTTACCAAAGCCTTAACAATATTCTTTGTTTTAATATTCCGAAGTGGAATGGCTTCTGGGAAACGTGTAGAAGCACACATTATAGTGAGAAGATACTCATGGCCTGACTTGGTTTTAGGCAAGGGACCAACACAGTCAATAATTATTCTGCTAAAAGGTTCATCAAAAGCAGGAATGGGCTGTAAATGAGCTTTCGGTATTGTCTGGTTGGGTTTTCCTACCATCTGACATGTATGGCAAGATTTACAAAACTGAGAAACGTCAGATTTTAACCCTGGCCAGTAAAAATGGTTAAGAATTTTGTGATAGGTCTTATTTATACCTAAATGACCTGACATGGGAGTGTCATGGGCCAAGTTCAAAATTTCAGGGCGATAAACCCTTGGAACCACTATTTGGTGGTTAACAGTCCACTCGTCTTCTGCTGAGACATCAGGAGGACGCCATTTTCTCATTAAAATGCCATTTTTGACATAAAAACAGACTGGGACTTGATCTATTTCTTTCTCATCTAAAGCCCTTTCAAGCAAAGGCAGAATTTCAGGATCATTATGCTGATCCTTACAAAGTTGTGACCTTGACACCAAGTCATGACCTTGACCTTGGTCATTTAATACTGAAGAGTAATGACTGGACTCTGACTTGTCACTTAAGTCTGTCTGCTTGCCAGACAGGCTGGGTGAAAGAGAATTTATAATCTCGTCTGTAAAAGACTGACCCAAAAAGGTATCAGTTAAATCAATTTCCCCATCATTCTGTTTTGCTTTCTTTGCCATGGCCCTTGTAACAGCACAAGATGGGTACAGATCAGGGATTTCCTGTTCAATGGGATCAGGTGGCTGATCAAGACAAGGTTTAGTAGTCAAAAGTGGATTTACCACAACCTTATCTCCTGCTAAGTCATTGCCTAACAGTAAGTGAACACCTTTAAAAGGTAAAGAAGGTCGAATACCAACAGCCACTAAACCAGTTACCAAGTCTGAGGATAAATAAATGTTATGAAGAGGAACATTAACAAATCCACACTCTACACCCTGAATAAGGACACTTGTCCCAGAAGAAGTCTTCTCAGAAAAAGGCAGAGTATCTGCTAAAATAAGGGATTGAGAAGCTCCAGTATCTCGTAAGATTTTAATTGGGGTAGACTGGGCATAGTCACTATTTAGTGACACAAAACCATCTGATAAGAATGGTTCATAAATCTCCATAACAGAATCAGTCTCAGGCCTTTCGGTCTGGATAGGATCTTCCTCCTTAACACATGACTGTGGTTTTGACCGTAAAGAGGTAAGGCCAGTAGGTTTAAGCCCCTCTTGTTTTTCTTTCTTTCTTTTCAAATGTAAACATTCAGATATAATATGACCTGTCCTTTTGCAATAATTGCAAATTGGTTGAGATAAGGGATTTTGATCTTTATTTTCACCAGAAGGTTTGGGTTTGGGAGTAATTGTTTGGCTATAACCAGGTGGATTACTAGGACTATGTTTGGATCCTGAATGTGGGAAAAATGGTCTTCTAGAGGGATTTGACTTATTTATAAAGGAAACTTTATGTGTTAAACCATAATCATCTGCAAGTCGAGCTGCAGCTTCCAAAGTTTCAACCTGTTTCTCATCTAAAAAGGACTTAATGTCTGAATTTATGCACCTTTTGAACTCCTCTACAAGCATGAGCTGCCTAAGTTTTTCATGATCGGAGCCAATTTTCTTTGAAGAGCACCACCTATCAAATAGCTGTTCTTTAGTTCTAGCAAATTCTACATGGGTCTGCTCATTTTCTTTCTTACAGTTCCTAAATTTTTGCCTGTAAGCCTCAGGGACCAACTCATAAGCCTTAAGAATTAATTCCTTTACAGTATCATAACTGGAGCTCTGCTCGACAGTCAGCTGAGTATATATTTCTCGAGCCTTCCCAATTATAACACTTTGCAAAAGCAAGGTCCAGTGCTCCTTTGGTCATTTTAAATTTTCTGCTACTTTTCAAAATGAAGAAAATATTTGTCAACCTCTTTTTCCTGAAATGGAGGAACTAATCTGATGTGTTTGGTAACATCAAAATGAGTGCCAGAGTCTAAAGGTTGCCGTTTTACTGTCATGTTTTGCATTTCTAATTCTTTCATTTTTAATTCTGTATCAAATTTTATTTTTTCCCTTTCTATCTGTATTTGTCTTTCTTTTTCTTTCTCTCTCTCTTCCATTTCCATTCTTTCTTTCTGCACTCTCTGATCCATTTCCATTCTTTCTTTCTGAACTCTTTCTTCCATTTCCATTCTTTCCTTCTGCATTTGTCTTTCTTGTTCTAATCTTAATTTTTCTAACTCAATTTGCTTCTGAATTTCAAGCTCCTGCATTTGCAAACCTGTCTGAGTTACGAGAACAAGAGACAAAGCAGAAGAATCAAGAATTTCCTTATCAACCAAAAATTGAACCAAAATATTTTTTATTTCCTGTTTTAACATAGACTTATTTACAGAAGGCACTTCATAGTGAGCAGCAATGTCCAACAAATCTGACTTTTTGGCCAAATTTAACAGCTCCTGCGAAGGCGCAGCTATGAAAGCTTGAAGGTCAAATAACATGATTGCTTTTTGCTGGTTTTATCAAGTAGATTTATCAATCAGTGTTTATTTATTGATATTTTTCAAAAGTCAATACTTGCTTTTTTTATTATTATTATTATAATATTTTTCGAAAGTCAATACTTGTCTTTTATGAAACAAATATTTTTATATTTACTGAGATTTTTTAAAAGTCAGTACTTGTTTTATAGCAATCAAATATTTTTTTTCCTTAAAAATCAATATTTGTTTTCTTTAAAAAGCTCAAACTTGTTTTAGCTCAAGAAAATGTTCGATCCCGGACGAGCCCCCAATTTCTGTTACGAGCCAGGCGTAACGAGAAAGAAATGAAAGTGAAACCAGCAACAAGCTTTAAATTATTAACAATATTTATTCACAAAAAAATAAGACAAGATTCAAAACAAAATAATGTAAGTAAACAGTACCTTTCAAGTTTATGTCACAAAGTCCCTCTGAAATAATCCATGAGAATTTATAAAACAAATCCTTTGAATATCAGTTTCTGATCCCACAATTTAATGTTCCTGAATTCAGAATTTAAGCCCAGAATGAATAAAATAGTAAAGTAATCCAGTATAGAATAATTTCCAGTGAAAGTATACAAAGATGCCCAGATGAAAATCTTTTCTCCTTATATAATATCAAAGAAGGTTCTAGAAAAAGAATTTACTACAAGCATCTCTTATTTTCCAGTTCCAATCAAGAAACTTCTAAATCTTCCATGACATTCCAAAAACAACTCAGTCCAGAATCAAGGACGTAAACATCATGTTATTGTAAACATGTTGAACATTCCAGAAAGTTATTTTTGGAAACATAGTAAATAAAGCTATTTATGGAAACATAGTAAACATGTTATTTAAAAAAATTGAACACCCTGTTATATAACAACACATGCAAAGAATGTCACTGATTACATACTATCCATATCAAAATTATGCATCCCAAATAAAAACATAAAAGTTAGACCTTCCGATCCACCCTGGATAACTATATTTATCAAACGATATATTAGAAAACGCAAAAGGGCTTATAGAAAAGCTAAACAAACTAATTTGCAGTACCATTGGGATAAATTCAGGAAACTCAGAAAAAAGTAGTCTCGTTGATAAAAGAATCGAAAAGAACATGTGATGAAAATATCGCTAAGAAGTTGAAGTCTGATTCCCTCACTTCTACAGACTGGTGGTCCACTCTAAAAACTGTGATATCTCCCACTGCCACCTCGTCTATCCCACCTCTGGAAAGCAATGGACGTATATATACTGATGAGCAAGACAAGGCTAATCTACTTAATAATTATTTTAAGGAACAAACATTTTTAGATGATAGTAACGCTGAACTTCCAGCTTTACCTCCATATAATATCGAATCTACTTTAAATTCTATCATCTTCACCCCTTTAGAAGTTGAATCTGTCCTAAAATCACTACCGATTGGAAAAGCATCTGGTCCAAACGGATTTAGCAATCGCATTCTTAAAGAACTGTCAAAAGAACTAGCTTTTCCACTATGTGTCCTCTTTAACCGATCCCTCAGTCAAGGTGAAGTTCCTAGACAATGGAAAGAAGCAAACATATGCCCTATTCATAAAAAAGATGATCCCTCATTAGTAAGTAATTACAGACCCATCTCTTTGCTAAACTCTGAAGACAAAGTATTTGAAAGGCTTATATTCAAGCACTTATACAATATTCTTCGAGATAATAACGTTCTATCATCTTTACAGTCCGGGTTCATACAAGGAGACTCCACTGTAAACCAACTCACTTTCTTGTACAATACATTCTGTCAAGCCTTAGACATGGGCAAAGAAGTTAGAGTTGTCTTCTGCGACATCAGGAAAGCATTTGATCGTGTATGGCACGCAGGGCTTTTACACAAACTTAAGGCAGCAGGTGTTCAGGGAGAACTTCTCAAATGGTTTACAAATTATTTAGCTGAAAGAAAACAACGCGTTATACTTCCTGGTGTCGCGTCAGACTGGACGTATATTCTTGCTGGAGTGCCGCAAGGCTCCATACTCGGGCCAATACTTTTCTTAATCTACATTAATGACATAGTCGCTGAAATTGGCTCCAACATTCGCCTGTTTGCTGACGATACTAGCCTCTACATTATTGTTGAAAATCCTATTACATCTGCTCTTTGCCTTAACTCAGACCTTTCAAAAATTTCTGTCTGGGCAAACAACTGGTTAGTTGACTTCAATCCGATCAAAACCGAATCAATGCTGATATCTCAAAAACTAAACAAGCCTGTTCACCCACCCCTGTTTATGCAAGAAGTACAAATAGCTGAAGTGTCATCTCACAAACACCTAGGCTTGATTCTGTCCAACGACAGCACTTGGCACCAACATATTGATTACATAACTAAAAAAGCATGGAACAGGATTAATATTATGCGAAAACTCAAGTTTAAGTTGGACAGGAGTTCTCTAGAAATAATATTTACAACTTTTATAAGGCCCTTACTTGAATACGGGGATATAGTATGGGACAACTGCACACAATTTGAAAAACAAGAAATTGAGAAAATCCAAATCGAAGCGCACGAACTGCCACTGGAACAACCAAACTTGTATCTCTCAATGCCCTGTACCAAGAAACTGGCTGGGTTACACTAGAAAAGAGACGGGAAAATCATAAACTCGTCATGTTCTACAAAATGTATAATGACTTAACTCCGTCTTATCTTTCTTCTTTAGTACCACAGTCAATAAACAATTTATCCCAATACAGCCTCCGAAATGCAGATAACCTACAGTCTATTCACGCTAGAACTAATTTATATTTTCAGTCTTTTCTACCATCTGTGGTAAGAAAATGGAACGACTTGTCCGATGAAGCAAAACGTTCCAGTTCGGTTACTTCTTTCAAGAATTAATTTAAACCGCAACAGAACGTCTATTCCAAAATATTTCTATACAGGCAATAGGAAAACACAGATCTTGCATACACGTCTCCGAACAAAATGTAGCAGCTTAAACAGCGATCTCTACTCCAAAAATATAACTGAATCTCCATTTTGCCGCTGTGGACAGGTAGAAAATTCGCACCATTATCTACTTTGTTGTCCGTTTTACATCGCACAGAGAAACGAACTCTTTAACGCTGTATCAGAGTATCAAACAATATCGCTTGATCTTCTACTATATGGAGATGCCTCTTTACCATACACGACAAATGTTCTTATATTTGAAAAAGTCCAAAAGTATATAAGCGACACAAAACGCTTTTAACTATTGAAGCCATTTAAATAAAATGTTCTGTACATGCAACTCTCTATTGAAAAGTTAGTAGATTCTGTGGGATACTTACCAGGGAAGCGCTGCCCTTATCCCCCCATTTGTTTTTATTAAAATCCCTTAAGGTCTTGTGATATATTAAAGTGACTTCTACGACTGATATTATCAGCCTTAGAAGTGGCATTAGTATGAACCAGTTAACAGTTATGGCTCTTTAATTGATATTCTGACCTTACTGTCATTTCCAGTATATATATTTTTTTTTTTTTTTTTTTTTTTTTTTTTTTTTTTTTTTTTTTGCTTTCGTTATCTTATCATTGCTCTTTATATTATTTTTTTATATTTGTTTGTTTGTGTGTTTTTTTTTTCTTCTTTTAATTCTGCATCTTTAATTCACATTCACAAATTGAGATCCATATTGTTTAACATCTTTTCCGTCACTATTTGTACAACTGTAATTGTTAAGGAGAAGAACTAAATAAGTAGTCAAACTTTCGTTCTGATCCTATTTCTTATGTGCTACAATGTATAGTGTTATGTAATATTTGGATAATAAAATATGTTTAAACCAAGAGATTTAATAAAAATGAGTCTCTGAGTTTCGCTCTTTTGTGTGTTCTTTGTTTCCAAAGGCATTTTGTTATTGTTAAGGAGGGGTATTTGATGGTAATTGTTCCGGAATATTTGATAATAATTATGGGATATTTTCTCTCATTTCTTCATAAATACATATGTTGCGGGTACTCGTCAGCAGCGCTTCCACACATTGTGGAAGCTAATACTTGTATCAAAGATCACAGTACAGAGTGTCTCGGAAAGCAATTATTTTTCCATTACCTTCCAATGACCTCTTTAGGGGAAAATACTGACAACATGGCAATCAATGAATACTTTCATCTGCTTCTGTCATGGTTTACCTTTAAATCAGTTTTACACATGACCATGACCAGCTCATTTTCCTGCTGTAGAGCTACTATCAGTCCATACTAGTTGCGGGCCATGTAGGCTCACTTCTTAGAGGTAAGCTTATATAGGTTCACACAGTTTCCTGAAATCAAAACTCTGAATTTTCAAAACACCTGCTTATTGCTCTGTCAAAAGAGTCACAGTAAAGAAATTTGCCCAGTCATACTGGCAAAAGACACAGCAGTCAAGTGAGGGACTATTTGTGTGATTACATTTCTTAGTTGTGGACAACGAATCAGGGGAGCTAATTGTGGACTAGTTCCAGATAACTATATTTCTGTCCTGAAAAATACATATCAAACTAAACGTCGAAAGGACGGGCCCAATTCTTAGTAAGACTTTTCATTACAGATACGACCTTTTCGTTATTATTATAGCCCGCCACACGAACGCCCGTCCGTATTATCGCTTTCGGACGATAACTTGAGTAAATATCAATGGACTTTCACTATACTTGGTATTTACATTGATATGACTATAAAACTCAGTAAATTTGTATAACAACATACCCATGTTTCCTTGTTTTCATAACATATTCCGAGAGAACGGGGTTGGACGGGGTGGGGAGAAGGGGCTATCAATACATAATGAAATGTCATGTACTTTCAAAAAAAAAATAAAATAAAATAAAATTAAACTGACTATTTTTTTTTTTTTGTTGTTTTTTTTTTTTTTTTTTTTTTTTTTTTTTTTGACGAAATATTTGATGATGACTAAACACTGGCTGATAATTTTTAGACACAATAACTAACATGTAGTAAAATGATATAGTTCAAATATTAGGACAGGTATGGTAAGGTGTAAGGGTATCCGAATAGTTAGGGTATTTTCGTTCTATAGTATAATGATTATACAGTCGAGCTTCAAACGCTCGAACATCCTTGGGACTATGGAAATTTGTTCGAGATATGGGTAGTTCGAGCTACTGAGGGTTAATCATGATGCCAGGTCAGGAAGCAAATGGCGATAATTTAGGGAAATTATTTCGGTTTTCTACACAACAATGGTATGTTCAGTGTACTTATTAAAATCGCCTCGATGAGGCGATTCTAATGAGTACACACAACATAGAATTTCATCATAAAATAAGAAAGTTTCCCTAAATATTTGTTTTATTGAGCTATCGAAAGAATTTCGTAGGGACTCAAAAACGAGTTCGAATTAGCCATGGTAAACGATCGGTTTACGAGCTATTGAGGTTCGACTGTATACAGTATATAACGTAATTGATGTTATTGGTATCATTACGAAAACACGCCTATTCAAATATATAGAAAATTTCACCACCAAAAACTGAAAAAATTCAGATAAAAAACCCTGATATTTTTCATATTTCTGCTCAAAAACATGGATTATGGGTACTCGTTAGAACCACCTCGGCAAGGCGGTTCTAACGAGTACCCACAATCTATGTTTTTCAGCAGAAATAAGAAAAATAATGTATATCCCTGTAAACCCCAGTTTTACTATACAAAAGTAGGGTTTGAGGGGGTCAAAACTATATAGCATGTTTTCGTGATGTTAACTATTGTGGGTAAAAAAAAATCTGCGAACGAGATTTTGAAAAAAATTTTCTTATTCAACCAAGAAAATAGGCTTTGATCTTTCAGGCAAATTGCTTCAAAGGTCGAAGCCTATATCCTTGGAAAAATAGGAAAAATAGAAAGCATCAATTTGTTGTTGTTGTTTGTTTGTTTGTTGTTGTTTGTAGTGTTTTTTGTTGCTGTTTTTATATTTTGCCTTATATGTGTATGTTTCTATCTTTCTTCATTTTTTTTTTTTATTTATTTATCTATTTTTTTATTTATTTATTTCGTTCCAGAATTTCATAGGGATTATTCTTCTTAGAAGATTATTCAAACCAATTGTTCTACAAGATTCAACTGTCAAACCACACAAGATGGATTTTCTTGTTTAAAACATGAAAAGAGACTAAATATTTTCTCGTAAAACAGTGGGCTACACAGTTTGTGGTCAATGTGTGTCTGCGGAATGTGCGGAAACTAACAACTTCTTTTTCCATATAAGAGAAGTGTAGTTCGGGATCAGTTTGCGCATGCACACGCTCTTATTCATTGACAAGGCTATCGTCTACACAATATGGCCCCCATGTGCAATTCATCCTCATCACGAGGACATAACCTTTTCGTATATGCGGACAATGAAGGCCCGTCTGTGTCTTTGTTGTCCGCTTACAGAAACATTGGTCTTCGTTGTCCGCTTACAGAAACATTGGTCTCCGTTGTCCGCTTACAGAAACATTGGTCTTCGTTGTCCGCTTACAGAATCACTGTTCTTCATTGTCCACTTACAGAATCATTGGTCTTCATTGTCCACTTACAGAATCATTGGTCTTATTCGCTTACATAAAAACGTGTCTTTAATGTCTTCTTTGTTTGCTTACAGAAACATTTGTTTTCGTTGTCCTCTTACGGAATCATGGGCCTTCGTCGTCCACTTGCAGAATATTTGGTCTTCATTGTCCGCTCAGAAAGACTGGTCTTCAATGTCCGCTAACAGAAACATTGGTCTTCGTTGTCCGCTGTCAGAATCATGGATCTTCATTGTACACTTACGTAATTATTGGTCTCCATTGTCCGCTTAAAGAAAAATTGGTCTTCCTTTGCCGCTTACAGAATCATTGGTCTTCGTTCTCCGCTTACAGAAATATTCGTCTTCTTTGTCCGCTTACAGAAACAGTGGTCTTCTTTGTCCCCTTACAGAATTGATTTATTCAAATGAAATATTTATAATTATGCTCTAATAAAAATCATCATTATGTCACCGGGATGCAGTACATACAACACTGGTACTGCCTTGCGGTACAAGCCGGCTTTCATAGCTACGTGGTAGAGTGTAGGACTTTGAGTCCAGCGGACCGGGTTTGATCCCCGGTCGGGGAAAAATATTATTTCCTTTTTTCACCTGTTATATTTGGCGCCTACGTAAATAATCCACGTGTGCATAAAACTCCTTGAGTCTCATTTCTCGTGATTCTCGGACTCCTATAAATTCAGGGACGAATTTCAATTTGGAGGGGGAAAATGTCACCGGGTATAGGTATATAACACACTTGTACTGGCTTGCGGTACAAGCTGGCTTTTATAGTGACGTGCTTTGAGTCCAGCGGACCGGGTTCGATCCCCGATCCGGGAAAAATGTTATTTCCTTTTTTCACCTGTTGCAATTATTTTCTACAGTTTAATGAAGTAATAAATGGCATATTGATCTTGTTTCTAGATATATTTGGTAATCATCAAATAATATCCGAACTATGTTTTGTTGCGGAGTACTATTGAATCCTTGGTAGTGAGTTGTTCCAGCCGTTGTCTTGATACATTTTGTACATTTTTGTCATCGGAAGGGTCATGTGATAAACAGGATCTTACATTCGTGGTCATTTGATATGAAATTTATGAAACTCGTTGGGTAATTGAGGTGTTATGTTCCACAACATAATAAAACTGATGACCAGCCTAGGTTTCCCTTGGGGAATTTTCATGCTCTATAATAAGCAGGAGTATGTGATTGGTGTAGGGGAAAACCCTACTCCCGCAATGTGATGTTGCTCGATCCTAATATTGTTCATAACCATTGGTTGCTTTCTTAGAGCCTTTGATTTTCATTGGCTAATTTTGTGCCCTCGCGCGCTACGTTATTCTTTGTCTGGTCGTAACGAGCTACCGTCGCTTACATGTCTCATGAAGAATTCTTCAACATTTGTGGCTTCACCCACCCTCTGCCTCCCTTGGCAATTTGACCTGTTATAGTGTGTGTACATACATGTATGTTATATGCTGATAGGTATGGTGAGCTCACCATCATTAAATGGAGGGCGACCTTTTTGCGGGAGGGGCTTGATAGTTTATCTAGGTGCTTAGGCTGTGGGTTTATGGGCTGTTTTATAGGATAAATGAGGGCCTACCCAGTCTATCATTTATGTAAATGTCTCTAAGGGGGCCTTTCTTGACAAAAAAAAATGTTAGCGAATTTAATTTTATTCGAATGATTAGGCTGCGGTATATGAGTTGCCATATATGTTAAATATGATTCTACCCTGTCTGTCATTTATGTAAATATGTATTTACTTAATGTTCCGCAAGCGCCTTGAATAAAGGATGAGAATGTTTATTGGTTTCCTGTTATGTGTCCCCTCCAGTTTAATTCCGGTAGTTTGCTCGCCTAGAGGCTCGGAAAATACCGAAATTACCCGTTCCATAAATTTCATATGAAATGAACCACTCACGTAAGATCTTCTATGATGCAGATGTTGTAAAGATGCTGGAATATCTAATCGATAACATCTTTGTGGAGTTTGGTGGACGGATATTTCAACAAAGAATCGGCATTCCTATAAGAACTTATTGTTTGCAGACTTGTCTTTTATACTTGTATAAGGCAGAGTTTATACAGGGTCTAATGAAAGCAGAGGCATAAACCGCCTTGCCCGCCCATTCCATTTCGCCTACAGATACATAAATGATGTCTTACACGAAAGAATAATGCCGACCCGGCGGGGTTCGAACCCGCAATCTCCTGATCACCAGTCGGACGCGCATTCAAATAAGCCACCGAGGCCGGCATCCTATTTAGAAACATTGAATGCAACAGAATACATGTAAGGGGAGTCTACACTACCGGAAGTTTTTCAGTCTCTTTCAAAGGGGAGACAACTTTTGCTACTTCATGTTTGCTCTACTTCTACTGCAAACCAAACCCTTTCTTTAACTCTTTCGGCGCCAAACTTCAGACGACATTTGTCGTCTGCTTTTTATGCCCTCGCCTGCCTATGGCAGGAGTGGGGCATCTAGCGTTTCGCCGTGATGTTACGTTCGTATGTGCGTACGTGCGTATGTGCGTAAGTCACGTTCGTAACCAGGTTCAAGTTTACCTGCAAGTTTAGGTGCAATTTACGTCCGCGTTTCTCTTGCAGCTAATAACTTTTATACCTTCTGGGCTAGAAAGTTGAAACTTTGTATGACACTTACCTACATCAAGATATTTTAATGTATGGTACCGTTGCCCCAGGGCCATGCCCCTGGGCGGGGCTAAGGGTCAAAATATATAACAGGTCACCAAGTAATTTAGGATCATTACAGTAAACCTTAAATGTTATTGCCATTGAAGCACAGGCCAAATGGCGGGGGCATTTTGTGTACTTTGGACACATGTCTAGTTTATTTTAACAAACTGTCGCTTGGAAAGACTATTATATGTAAAGATCAAAGACTGAATATCAAACAACGTAGATCCAGATGAGATGGCTCATTGAGCCGTCTCATCTGGATCTATGCTGTTTGCAAAAGCCTATTATTATCGCATATGGCAGTGAAAGAGTTAAAGGTGTCTACTCTACATGAAAAGGATTGATCAAAGTCTTTCCTTTAAAGCAGACCCTTTTTCAGAATGGAGGTAAAACAGATTTATTTTGACAGAGTTGTGTATTGATTCGCCTTTACAAAAAGTACAACCAGAAGTCCTAACTAAACTGTGAGGCGGCACAGGCTGATCTTTCCTGCGTATGCTACATATGCTCCGAATTTTCCTTTTCTTTTGTAGTTTATTAGATACCTAACATCCCAGAAGGCACATGGCGTTAATATAACGTCGCCTCAACGTCGATGCAACGTCATGACGTTGCATCGACGTTGAGCCGACGTTGTATAAACTTCATGTGCCCGCTGGGATATGTTACAGTAAAACCTCAATGGCTCGAACATCTTTGGTACCATGGAAATTTATTTGAGACATGGGTAGTTCGAGCCACTGAGGGTTAACCATGGTGCCTGGTCAGGAAGCAAATGGTGATAATTTACGGAAGTCTTTTTGATCTT
The DNA here is from genome assembly GCA_964016985.1 of Anodontia alba. Lineage (NCBI taxonomy): Eukaryota > Metazoa > Mollusca > Bivalvia > Lucinida > Lucinidae > Anodontia > Anodontia alba. The sequence continues at coordinate 6,966,496 of OZ024824.1, forward strand.
CTATACAATAATGGTATGTTGAGTATACTCATTAGAATCGCCTTGATGAGGCGATTCTAATTACACACAACATATAATTTCATTTTAAAATAAGAAAATTTTCTTAAATATTTGTTTTCTTGAAGAATATCGTAGGGACTAAAAATGAGTTCGAATTAGCCATGGTAAACGAGCCATCGGTGTTTGAGCTATTGAAGTTAGATTGTATAAAGTCATGTGAATGCGTACTTCAAATCAGTGAATGAAATGTTCCAGGACATCTTAAAAAGTGCCTTTTGCAAACAATGTAGATCCAGACGAGACTCGTTACGTACATGCATCCTTGGCTATCTAAAATGCGTCCACTGAAGATTCTGATAAGACTGTGCGAATGCGCATACTGATCTAGATCTCAACAGAGCACAGCACACAGCTTCTGTCAGAGACAATCCTAAATGACTTAGATATAACTCTACAATCAAATGAAAATAAAGCTGATATCGACCACGACAGCAGTGATGACGATAGTGAGCTGAACGAGGCGGAGGATACTACTTGTTTGGATGATAGTGTGACACTCCTCAAAGAAGCAGCAAGGAGTGAACCGATGCATGCGGATTCCTCTGATGCATCCAAGACAGAATCCAAACGTCCAACCAAGAGTACAAAATGCTGTGACACTTGTAAGGTCAAACCCACATCAAAACGGAATTACGATCAGATACGTTGTTCACTATGTGCCCAGTGGTTTCATGAAGCTTGTGTTGGGATAACTGAAGATGAGCCAGTGGGAATTTGGCTCTGTCATACATGCAGGGAAATACCAACTTCACTAAAACAAAATGTAAACTCTATGAAACTTGAATTAAATGACCTTAAGGTTTGCACTCAGAGCCTCCTGAAATCTGTTCAAGACCTTTTTGCAAAAGTTGACAATAGTTTTGAAGGTATCAATGACCGAATAACAGCCTTAACAAAACAAATAAACGGTAAGGACTTGTGCATCTCAGAATCTATTGAGCAACTTCAAGTTTCGACTAAAACCCTAAAAACTTCCCTAGATCAAAAGTCCTGCCAAATACTGAATAAAACAACAGCAGTCCTGGATAAGATAAAAACAAAAACTGATGACTCGATGAAAGTTGCAGAGGAACCCAAAATCTCAAGCAATACAATCAACAAGACTGAGACAACCAACGCCAACCAAAGTGCTTCACAGAAGAAACAGTTCAAGAAACCTCAAGGAAAGACACAACAGAAACTCTTAAACAGCACATATACAAAACGTAGTGCTCATAGCTCAATAGTGTTGAAACAAGTACAACCCCAACGGTCCCAACCAACTCTGAATACAGATGACGAGACCGATCATATAGACCTGACTGAAAGCGCGAGAAAACCTATAAAACAACCAACACTTCTGATTGGCAGCTCCATCCTGAAACAAGTGCAAACAAATGAACTAAACGGTCATACAACTGTGCGCTCTTTCCCAGGAGCAACTATAACAACCCTTAATGACAAAATTAAAAAGTACAATATTGATGAGTGTAAAACCATCATTCTGCATGTCGGTGGTAATGATGCTGACCAAGGTGTTGACATAGACAGCTTCTGTGATAATTACATCGCACTACTAGAGAGCCTGGCGTCTGATAACCGTCGGATCATAGTATCAGGACTCCTACCGAGGAAGACAGCTAATCTTGAACCTTATAACGAACAACTCATTGAATTTGTAGACCACTTTGACAGTTTTCTTCTTGCCACGGGTGAAATACCTGCAAATTATTTTTGGAAAGACAAAGTGCATTTAAATCAACAGGGTAAACAAAAACTCTTGTCGAACATCAACAATGTATGTAAAATCACCAATGTTCAGAAACCTTTACGACCAAAGAGACTGTTTCAAGGATCTCAACAGGGAGCAAGGCCTCCTTACCATAAGGGCCCTCGCTCGATGTCGAGATTCTGCCATATCTGCAAAACAAACAGCCATAGTACCGAGATGTGTTGGTACAATGGGAGGAACACTGGTATGCCGGGTCGATTCCCCCAATAGCAAATAAATGGGCGTGTGAAACACATATTACCAACAGATAATAATATATCAATGAGACTGCCCCCAGACACAGAAACCCATTCACCACAACAACAATGTGAATATGATGAAACAATTATCATACCACAAGAACCTGTGCATCCCGGTGATCCTTCCCTTGCTAACACTTCTTCTTTGCCCAATCAAAACATTATACCAAACTTTCATACCTCTGATCCTACCTGCTTGATGCCTAACACCACAAGTAATACCACTTTGGACTTGTTATCCAAGTCAAAAGGGTTGCATTTTTGTAATCTTAATGTTAGGCACATTGTCTCTAAATTTGATGAGATACGCATTATCATGGCTAACAAGACATGCCCAGATATTCTGGGTATTTGTGAGTCATTTTTAGAACCGACCGTCTCTGACAATGTGGTGGCGATCGACGGATTTGAGATTCTTAGAAAAGATAGAGCAGAGACCAAAAATAAAACTGGTTGTGGTCTACTATTATACATTAGAAACACAATTAAGTTCAAACGCAGGCCTGAGTTTGAAACATCTAGCTTAGAAACACTTTGGGCTGAAATCGAGCTACCGAATGCTAAACCTTTTCTCTTATGTACAGTTTACAGGCCACCCGATGCAAAAAGCGAATGGATCGACTTGTTTGAGGTAGAGCTTTCCATAGCACAGACATCTGGTCTTGAATTCCTTCTCATGGGTGATTTTAATGTTGATTTGAAAGCTCATACGAATAATAAATGGCTAAACCTTATAAATCTATTCGATTTAACTCAACTGGTAACAGAGCCAACAAGGGTAACGGAAACTACCAATACGTTAATTGATCATGTATATACGACTCATCCAGAGAATATTGTACGTTGTTTTAGTTCTACTTTATCTTTAAGCGATCACTTTCCCATTTGCTTTACACGAAAAGTAAACTCAAAGCTTCTAAAAGACAAACATACTACCACTACTTATCGCAGCTACAAGCATTTTGACGAAAATAAGTTTATATCTGATATTGCTAACGATTTGGATGAATTTGCGGCAGATAAATCAAGTATAGACGAAGACCTTAACATCTGGTATTCATTCCTTTTGAAACACTTGAACAATCATGCTCCGATTAAATCCAAACGCGTAAAATCTAAACGTATGCCTGACTGGTTTACTCCAGATATAATTCAAATGCAATCTTTACGAGATAAAACCAAACGATTAAAGCAATGGAGTGATCATAGAAAATACCGCAATAAAACAAAACAACTCATACGACAAGCAAAACGTAAATATTTTTCTAATAGCATAACAAATTCAAAAGATACCAAATCCTTATGGAAACACCTGCGAGACGTGACTAATGGTAGCAAGACTGCCTCCAGTAATTTGCCTCAAAAACTTATAATCGGAAATGAAACCATTACGGAGTCTGAAGCTGTTGCGAGCAAACTGAATAAATACTTTGCTTCAGTTGCCGAGCTTTTGAATAAAAACACATCATCCGGAAATTCATTAGACTTTGACACCAATAAAATCAGCGATTTTGTTGATAGCAAAGTGCCTACAAACACACAATTTACAATTCCATTTATTACCCCCGAACAAGTTTTATTACATATTAATACCTTAGAGGTTTCAAAATCGACCGGGCTTGACGGCATAGGGCCAAGGATCATCAAACTTGCTGCTAAATCATTATCGCCATCGATTGCGATGCTTATCAATAAAAGCATTGCGACCGGCCAGTTTCCTTCTCAAATGAAATTGGCAAAGGTACTTCCAATTTACAAAGGTGGTGAAAAGTCCGACCCCTCAAACTATAGGCCAATTTCTATCCTGTCCACTGTATCTAAAATTTTCGAAAAGCACGTGAACAAACATCTTATGGCATATTTGAACAAATATAAACTTCTACATGACAATCAATCCGGGTTCAGGCCAAAACATAGTTGCCAAACAGCTTTAGTCAAACTCATTAATGACTGGATGACATGTATTGATAAGGGTGACTTGGTTGGAGCCCTTTTTATCGATTTTCGGAAGGCTTTTGATCTAGTTGATCACTCCATCTTGCTGAATAAACTTGCATTATACAAACTTAACCCTTCTGCCATTCAGTGGTTCAAATCATATTTATGTTCTCGACAACAAGTAATCGAGAGTGATAAAGGGTTGACGGATTTCACCACCGTACAATCTGGTGTGCCTCAGGGCTCAATATTAGGCCCGACCTTATTTCTCATTTTTATCAACGATCTTCCGCTTCATATAAAAAAGTGCTCCTCTGATTTGTATGCAGATGACACGACGATTCACACGCATGGTAATGACATAGATGCTATTGAAGAAGATCTGCAAGGAGAATTCGGTAACACAAAAACATGGGGAAAGATAAACAAAATGAATGTTCACATGACTAAAACAACTTGTATGCTAGTTGGCGCTAGAAAACGCTTGAACGACTCTCGACCTCTAAATATTATTGCTGACGATGTCAATATTCAATCCGTTAGTAAACAGAAACTCCTTGGTGTTTATATCGATGAACACCTTTCTTGGTCTGCTCATATAGACCACTTATGCTCCCTTATCTCATCTAAAATATCTCTATTACGCCAGTTAGCAACGTATGTACCGACACATATTCAAAAAGTTTACTATCAGGGGTATATTCTTCCTTATATTGATTATGGCTCTGTTACCTGGGGGTCAGCCTCTGTAACTAATATTGAACGCATATCCAAGCTGCAAAAACGCGCTGCTCGAATCATCCTGCGAGCAAATTACGATACCCCATCAGTAGATATGTTCAGTCAACTGGGATGGCTGTCAATTCCGGACAGACTTAAATATAATAAGGCTGTCTTGACATACCGAGCAATAAATAATTTATTCCCTGAATATATAACACAACTTCTAAAACCAGTATCCGAGGTACACACTCTTAACCTCAGGTCATCAGAAAATGGCTCACTTTATGTGCCGAAAGCACGGACAGCACTTTTTGATGGCTCTTTTTCGTGTTCCGCACCAAGACTATGGAATGCTCTACCTCAAACAGTAAAAACATCGGGGTCACTCTCTACCTTTAAGCAGTCTCTTAAAGCAACATTTTAACCCTTATAAAATGTCTTTAACTATGATTTTAAATGATATACCATGTGTAAAATTATCGCTGAAACCGTTATTGTAACTGAATTGAGAGCTTTTATGACCTAGCATAATTGTTTTAGATATTGGTTTTATGCGCTCGTCAAATCTTAAAGCACTTACAAAAACTGTGATAACATACAGATTTGTCTTTGATATAATTCAGTGCCATGTTTGGTTTTAAATCACTTGCACATACCTGTTAGCACTTTTATTTGATAAAAACTTTATACAAGCATTCACTTCGCTACAAGCTACTTTTATCCCATGAATTTCTTAGCTGTTAGTTAAGTCTTGTTGTATATATGTATATAAATTTTAGTTAGAGGACCACAAGGTAGAATAGTTATTTATAGCTAATTGTGTCATCCTCTTGAAACATTGTTTAAATAAATAATAAATGAGTGCACATGTCCGAGGGTACATTTTCTCACGTTGCAGCTCAAATAGATAAATAAACAAACAAAAAAATAAATACAGACAAATAAATAATTAAAGACATGACGGCATCGGCTCGTATTTTGTTAGAAACTTTCAAAGAGTTAGACCATTGTCTGAAGTAATGAAGCGAGGATTGTTTTATTGCCTACGGTCAATTGTCGAATTCACATTATTTTCAGTTTGGTCTCGCCATATACAAAAAAAAGGACATTTGCTCAATAGCGACTACCCTGATCAAGCTAACCCAGCTAGCAGTCTACAAAAATCTATATTGGCCAGACAGGAATCCTGTCGGGCCGATACCGGTCCGATAGATTTACACATAACTCTAACGCTAGGAGGGTACATTACGAAAACATGCCTATTCAAATATATTGAAAATTTCACCACCAAACACTGAAAATTTTCAGATAAAAATTCAGATATTTTTCATATTTCTGTTCAAAACATAGATTGTGGGTACTCGTTAGAACCGCCTCGCAGAGGCGGTTCTAACGAGTACCCACAATCAATGTTTTTGAGCAGAAAAAAGAAAAATAAAGTATACCCCTGTAAACCCCAGTTTTACTATATAAAAGTGGGGTTTAAGGGGGTCAAAATTTTACGTTTAGGTACGTTTTTTTGATGAGCATCCAAACAATATGATCAGGCTCTTTGCTGATCGCTCCGAGGTAGCAATGAAACTTTAGAATCAACTCGCGTCAATTTTGTGCTCATCCCAACAACGTCTTCTACCTTCTTACATGTGCAGGGAAGATTCAGATCAACCTGCGCATTTACATTTGCTCAGTCTGATCTGAATCTTAAATGGGCGCATACGATGTAGCGTTGTTGTTGTTGTTGTTGTTGCCGTCGTCATCGTCGTCGTCGTCGTTGTCGTTGTCGTTTGTTTTGTTTGTTGTTGATTTATATATATATATATTTGTTTGTTGTTTATTGTTGTTGTTGTTGTTGTTGTTATTGTTTTTGGTGTGTGTGTGTGGGGGGGGGGGGGTGTTTAGTTTTGTTGTTGATATTGTTGTTGTTGTCTTTGTTTATTTGTGTTTCTTTGTTTGTTTATGTGTTGTTGCTTTTTTTTTTTTTTTTTTTTGCTTTGATGCGGACGGTGGACTTTGATCAGATTGCATGGATACGCAGGCTGAATGGACTCATCATTTGGCGTATATATATCAGAAGGTACGTTTTCTGACGTTGCGACTCATATATCTAACATTGCGGTTACAAAAATAAAATCTGTTTGTTTTGCCCAGTTTTGTTGTTTTTATCAGCATATGGACGAAACTCTTCAAAACACTTTTTTGTATGTCCATGATATCTCTTTCACAACAGCAATTACTTGTATCAGGCCAAACAAAAACAAATATGTGTTTTTAGGGTAGCCCTACCCTTCCTAATTCTCTTGCTGAAAATGTTTTCTCAGGGTGTTACTAGGATAAAATATTTGTGCTACCATATGTAAGCTAAATATCGGTAAAAATTATTGCTTAAAAAGCAGTGCCGCACATTATTAACAGCCGTGCATTAACCGGCGAAAAGCCGTGTATTAACAAGGTAATTCACGCGCTGTTAATGCACAGCTACACAACTTTCAATATTTTCGTACCGGGGCCACAGATTTGCTGCCGTTACGAGATGTGTACTGCCCGGCCCTAGAACGAGCATAGTCCGTGGAAATTATGTTCGCGAGACATCTGTGAAAAGGCGAAACAAAATAGTGCAAGAAATAACGCAAAATGTAACAAATGTTTTCGGTTTTTATGCAATATTAGCGATCAAACATGGTTTCTCAATGCATTAACAGTCGCCAGGTCCCGTCGGAGGTGTTGAAAACCGTGGCCTTCGGCCTCGGTTTTCATCACCTCCCACGGGACCTGGCGTATGTTAATGCATGAAAAACCATGTTTGATCCCTATACTGATTTGAGCAAACAGTGTAGACCCTGAACAAACTTCTATAAAACAGCGTAGACTCAAACTAAACTGCTCCTATAGGAGAAATTTAATCAGGGTACACACTTTTTGTCATGATTTCAGTACTTTTTTAGACACATCAAAGAGGGGTCAAATAGACTTGATAAAAATTCATGTGAATTATTATGCGCAGTCTTAATATAAATGCTAATTTATTTATAATCCTAAATAAAAAAAAAAGAAAATAACAATCCCTAACTTCCCTATCTATTTTGTTCAAATGTGTTAGCCCAAACACACATTTTTTTTATTTGGCCTCATCTCGGCAATGTACAACGATTGTGTTAGTAAATGTATTGAGGAGAAACTTTTAGAATAATTATCGTTAAGTAGCAGGCAGGCGACGTTGAACCAGCGTTAGATCAACGACGACGTAAAGCCGTCGACGTTGACCTAACGTGTATTGAAGGCAAATGGATACATTTGGTGGATTTTCCGCATAAAAGGGAAGTAAAATTTTGTGATTTCCTGTTTCTTCCATCACACCAAGCCCCTTCTGAAAAGGGGTCTGCTGCAAGAGGGACGGCTCCCAATTATTTCCTTTTAGAGTAGACTCACAAGGGAGCGAAAAACAAATTTGACAAAGTTGTCTTGACAGGTATCAATTCCCCTTAAGACGAAGGGATATTCTCTCATGGGAGGCAACTATGTCAAAATTTTATTTACCTCCCTTTTGAAAAGAAGTCTACTCGTACTCTTAAAGCACATCCTTTCTTTTTAGAGTAGACCGCATTTCAGGCCCCGAGGTTATAAAACTTTTTTCATGCTCAACTCAGCTGAACATGAAATTTTTCGTGCTAATAAATCTCAAATTACTAACAATTGCAAATTCTTTCTTGCTAAACATAGCTGAACATGAAAAATTCTCTGCTAATAAATATTAATTGTTGGCATTTTCATATTTATTAGCAGAGAAAATTTCATGCTCAGCTAAGTTGAGCATGAAAAAAAGTTTTATAGCCTCGGGGCCTGAAGTAGGTTGGTGCGCAGGAACACAGGAAGTAATAAAAACTGCCTCCCTTGTAAAAATTGTGGTAAATCTTCCAAGTGAATCCAGTCCCCTTGAAGGCGTGTGACAGCGTGAAAACGAGGGACAGTTGTGTATATTCGAAGAGTGCAGATACCAGAGCAGTATCATCAGGAATTACGAATTTTACCCTTTCATACCCGATTTCCTTAAGTGGGCTCGACCAACTTTTAATTTGGACGAGTCTGTTGTCTCAAAAAGGGTTGTTAGACAAAAAAGGCAAACAGTGTAGTGGCAATGTACAGTAGGAAAAAAATGCCAACCGTGTAACTCTAGATGACGGCTCAATTTGAGCCGTCTCATCTGGACCTACATGATTAGCAAAGCGTTTTCTGGTCGGGAGAGCTGAAAGGGTTAGAACAAGCGCATAGTTTGATTACAAGCTAATTGTTGCATTTAATAAAATGCGTAAATGTTTATTCATTTCATACATTGATTACGCAGCGAGCACACACCATTAAAACAATTTCTTATCAACATCAATGCATTTATGTTACAAGATACAAGAAATTTTATTTAACGTCGACTTTCAAATGTTGACAAGACGTTGTTTTAATGTTGTTTGCCTATTCGGAAATTATCGTATTGCCAGCTGTGTCTAAAATCTTGGATGTTACAACAGCTGAAGGAAAAAAAGATCATGATAGATATAAACGTAACCTTGTCCGGTGACCTGTGACCTGTGACTCCTGGTTTCAATTTTCTATTTGACGAAATAAAGCTGGGAACCATAAGCCCCAAGTCAGCAGACACGGTATATTTTGATCTATAGTTAACCATATATTTACAATAACAGACGAATGGCATCTAATAAGCACGCGACCAAAGAAGGTTTTCTTACCAGTTCTAAAGGGAAGAAACTCTACGTTAGGCATTGGTATGAAGGATGCAGAGAAACTGGAAAGGACCCCAAGTAAGTTTGACAGCAGGCATACAACGTTATGTGCCTGCTGGGTTTAGCGTTCTAGGCGTTTTGTATTTTTCGACGAAGTCATATACAGTCGACTCTCTTTGTCTCGAACTCCAAGGGACTTTATGAACACTTCGAGATATCCGTACTTCGACATATCAGATTTGCGGAAATGAGGAAAACAATTAATCGAGCAAACACCTTTAACAGAATGAATATGTAATTTGACTCCTAAGTTTGAGATAAATTGAAAATATTGTGGAAAAGAGGTGAAATTTGCTCTTTTCCATGATATTTTGTTGTCTGTTGGTAGATCTCTGTGTTAAAACAGGGATCAGATTTTCACTTCGAGATAAGCGGTTATTCGAGATAAGCGAGTTCGAGATAACGAGAGTCGACTGTAATTATCACAGTGGGCTTAACGATTGCATATATATGTCATACATTTAGAGTCTACAATTTTCATCTGTAAGTTTATAGACAACATGTTATGACAGTAAATTTAGCGATGATAGAAATATTTGATCATTGACTTTAATTTAATGAGGAAGATGAAAAACTGCTAGTTTAAAGAATCGAGCAACTGTTCCGTAGATTTACAATGACGAAAAGGGACTCTCGGGGGAAGAAAGGCGCGTACGGCGGTGATATTAGATATCATCCCCGTACCCAGCGTTACACAGAGTGGGGTGTGACTTTGACAAGGAACTATGAAAAGGTTCGGGTGTAAAGCGAACTTCATTTTAAGAACTTCGATTGTTTTACTGGTAAATTGAAGAAAAATATGTACTATTCTTCGCCGCTTATCTTCTTTTTGGGCCGATTGTTTATCAATCGACACAAAGTTACTATACATTGATGAATGATTACTTCAAAGTTTTCATCTAAATTACGGCGATGTGAAAATTCTTATTTTTTTTTTTTTTTTTTTTTTTTTTTTTTTTTTTTTGTTTTCTTGTTTTGTTTTTTTTTTAACACTTACCACGCATATTCGCGCAAATATACTCTAATTAAGACTTTGCATGAAATGTCAAATCCTGTTTTCTGGGAAAAATAAGGACACTATTTCAAACTGTCTGCTGAATTTTTTACCCAGCATGCAAACTTTAATACACAAAAAGTGTTAAACCCGTGTAATGATGAGCTCTTATTGCATTCACATAGCGAAGGTTAATATCAACCTGTGCATCCGCACAGTCTCATCTGGATCTTCTCTGGATTGCCCGTTCACTTATGCATTCTATAATATATCCATTAACCCTTGTCCTGCTGAACCCGGATAGGCCCTGCCTTTGCAAACAGTGCAGATCCAGATCAGTTGGCTTCTTTAGAAGCCAACTGATCTGGATCTGCACTGTTTGTCATTCAGTATGTGAATTTATATCAACAATCTGAATTGAGTAATCTGATTGGCTGAAAATTAGAGGTGGGTGTGGCATCTTAATTTATTCAGCATGACAAAGGTTAATTGTGTAAGCGGGCAAAAGTCTTGATTAGACTGACTGAGTGGCTTTCAGTAACTACCCTAATCAGACAGCGTTCTGCTCAGCGTCAACAATGTTTGCTCAGACTTCGGGTAAATACAGTAAATCTCCTAAAAAGTGGAGTATGAAAAGCAATGCAATAACGCTCATTTTGCAGGTGTTCTGGTAACTGGTGTATGAACCAAAAGCCAAAAAAAAAAAAAAAAAAAAAAAAAAAGAAAGAAAGAAAACAAAAACTAGAAACAGAAACAATAAAATTACTGAAGTCATTATGGATATAACACAAAGTAAAAGAAAGTAAACAAAAAAAAACTAAAATAAAAAAAAATGAAATTACACTGTGCCTATAGGATATTCTACTCTAGCTTAACTCAAGACAGTCACTTTATCCACCCGCTGTTACAGTATAGTGTGTGTCCGCTTCACGGATAAGTCCGAAAATGCTCAAGATGCTATTTTTATTGAAATTACAGGAAAGCGTTAAATGAAACAGTCTTAAGTCTCCGTTCAGGACCATTTTCCCAGTCTACACTAAGAAACAATCGACCGACCAGTGCTGTCAGTGCTTTGATTTGAAGATGCTTCTTGTTTACATCACGAAAACATGCCTATATAATTTTGACCCTCTTAAACCCCACTTTTATATAATAAAATTGGGGTTTACGAGGGTATACATTATTTTTCTGATTTTGCTCGTAAACTTAGATCGTGGGTACTCTTTAGAACCGCCTTGTCGAGTACTTCTAACGAGTACCCACAATCTATGTTTTCGAGCAAAAATATGAAAAATATCAGTTTTTTATCTGAAAATTTTCAGTTTTTGGAGGTGAAATTTTCTATATATTTGAATAGGCATGTTTTCGTAATGTGTTTCACCCTACTTACCCTAAATATTCAGGCAGACGTAACGAGCAAATAGAGTAGAACCCAGCCAGCCAGCTCTTTAAGACATCTCCGGATTGTCAACCGGACTTGTTCAAACTGTATGGGGAATGGAAGGTTACACTCTTACCTTCTTTTAACCTTTATCATGCTGAACCCGGATATACCCTGCCTTTGCAAACAGTGTAGATCCAGATCTGAAGAAGCCAACTGATCTGGATCTGCCCCGTTTTAGTATGTGAATTTATAGTAACAGTCCGGATCAAGCAATCTGATTGGCTGAAAATTAGAAGTGGGCGTGACATATCAATTTATTCAGCATGACAAGGGTTAAATTGTTTTACCTTCCCTTCTAAATCAAAGCAATGACAGGATTGTCTCTGAATTAAGCATTACGAAAACATGCCTATTCAAATATATTGAAAATTTCACCCCCAAAAACTGAAAATTTTCAGATAAAAAAATCTGATATTTTTCATAATTCTGCTCGAAACATAGATTGTGGGTACTCGTTAGAACCGCCTCACAATCTATGTTTTGAGCAGAAATAAGAAAAATAATGTATACCCCTGTAAACCCCAGTTTTACTATATAAAAGTGGGGTTTAAGGGGGTCAATATTATATAGGTACGTTTTCGTGATGGCTGGTCCTGAAAAGAGACTTAGGACTGTTTCATTTAACCTACAATTTCCTGTTATTTAAAGCAACAGTGCAGACCTAGATCAGACGCCGCGTTCTGTGGCGTCTGATCTGGGTCTGCACTCCTGGCAAATGTCCCAGTCCAGGTTTTACAGATAACCCTCTTTACATGGCACTCTGACGTAACTGCGACAAGGGTAGTACGGCTATTAACCCTTCTCTTGCTGAACACGACATGCCCTGTCTTAGCAAACAGTGTAGATCCAGATCAGTTGGCTTCTGAAGAAGCCAACTGATCTGGGTCTACACTGTCATTAAATATGTGAATTTCTATTAAAAAAAACCTGGATAAAGTAATCTGATTGGCTAGAAATTTGAAGTGGGCGTGGCATCTTAATTTATTTAGCATGAGAAGGGTTAATAAGCGTTACCTGGATTTCGTACAAACGCTCGTTTGATTTTATTGGTCATTTATAATCACGTGGACAACCACCTTAAGAAAATTTGGTGCATGTATACTTTGGCTCGATTGTAAACAATCGATCCAAAATGGATCTACTCAAAAAAAGGCAAGAATTTGTTCACATCATCCCAACAGATTTTGTTACCCTACCCATCACATTTTGTATAAGATTTTGCTGAGATATTTCGGATGATCTGAGTCTTCGCTGGGCTGAGCGCACAAGCAGTATTTTGGGAAATGTTGTACCCCGGGTTAATTGTTTGAGCCTTAGGAAAATGTGTCTTCTGGGAGCCTATACTAACAGCCAAGATTCAGATGAGCCAATGTATTATAGTTTCCGATAATTCTGTAAGTGGGCAGCGTGTGTCTTGATCAGACTGAGCGGATACACAGATAAATTTGGACATTCCTTCACCATATGCCCTGAATGCACATTTCCCGTGTCGGGGTCCATTTAAACTTTTATCGGCAAAATAAGCCGGTCAACGAGAAACCGACTGTTAGGACCATGCAAATGGTTTGGTGTTCTTTTCCTTGTTTTGTTTTATGAATAAACTCTATAAGGTTGCCCTCGGATACAAAGAACACTAAAAGAATGAAAACTGGACTCTCGGTTTGATTGAGACCCTTTATATGACAGCATTGTAATTAGCAGGACTGTATACGCCCATATCCCAACCCCACATCACCCCCTCACTCCTAGAATATATTTCAATGGAACTCAATTTTCCAGTATATCAGAATGGGATTAGTGATTCCAAGGAAAATAAAAATAAAAACTGCACTATGTTGAAGTACGGGGAGACTTTTTACGGCCTTCACACGGCACTTAACATCAGCTGCAGTGACGTAAAATAAAAAATATAAGGTTTTCTATATCAAGACCTTGTCAAGTCTTATAATGTCCTATAAATAGTATTTTGGTCACTACGGGACGATAATCAAGGAAACGCCCGTATAATCGTGGGGTGGGGCGGGGGGGCGGGGGCATTTACCTCCAACGGAATTGGAACTCTCGACCTCGGACCAGATTGTAAGTAATGTAATGTGGTGTGTCTATAGTGTCTATACATGAAAGACTTAAGGGGAGCTGATGCACTCTCAAGGGAGGAAATCTGTTCAAATTATTTTGCATTCCTTCCGAAAAGAGATCTACTCTAAAAGGAAAGAATTTGCTCCCACTGGGAGCAAATTCTTTCCTTTTAGGGTAGACCCATTTTGAGAAGAGTCTTGAAGGTTAGGAAAAGCAAGTAATAAAAATTGTCTCCCTTGTGAAAAATGGCGGAAGCTCTACATTTATATCAAGTCCCATTAAGCAGCAAACCCGTATAGTCTGATCAGGGGCTTAGCTGTACTCTCGATATATCATATTGAACAGTATCGAATTAGCCTTAAGACGGGTATATATCATATTGAACAGTATCGAATTAGCCTTCAGACGGGTAGGGTAGCGAGAAGGTCCCGACCAGACTGCACGCGTGTGCAGATTGATCTTGGCCAGTGGTTTCCCATGCGCCTCGCATGGTGCTGCCCATTTCATTGACATGGTACATTTGTTTATTTATTTATCTGTTAGCTTGCTTCTTATTTATTTATTTATTTATTTATTTATTTATTTATTTATTTATTTATTTTTCCTTTGTTGATCGCACTGACAGACAGATATTTCATTAGATATTCATTATTTTTTGTCTTTTTATTTATTTATTTATTTATTTATTTACTTACTTAATTATTTATTTATCATTCGTTTATTCATTTATTCATTCATTTATTTATTTGTAATATTTCAAGAGGGTAGAACAATACGCTATAAAGCCATTTTACCATTTATACTCGTAAACCGCATTTCTCCTAAATATTGGGACATACAGGCCTCAACAAACAATGTAGACCCAGATCAGACGCCGTTCGGATCTGTTCTACACTGTTTGCCAATCATGCAGCAGTTTTCAGACACATCAACATGTACCCAGTGGGCACATGACGTTAATACAACGTCGCCTCAACGTCGATGCAACGTCATGACGTTGCATCGACGTTGAGCCGACGTTGTATAAACGTCATGTGTCTGCTGGGTAGTAACATGGGCTTGTATAAGGACAAGTTTGGCGCATCTACCATGTTCTGTGGTGTCTGATCAGGGTCTACAGTGCTTGCCATTCATCCAGCAGTTTTTAGACCCAGGAAGTGACACGGACTTGTTTAGATTTTAGACCAAGTATGGTACATGCAAGGAGTTAAGGTGTCCCAATATTAGGATAAATACAGTTGTTCTGTTTTGCAGGGTATTGCTGCTTATGTTACACGGACTTGGTGAACACTGCCTTAACTTCTCAGAGCTAGCGGAGTTTCTAAACAAACAAGGAATTTACGTCGTCTGCCACGATCACGGTACTAGTTTAATCATTGAAGCGCCAAGCAAAACCTGTAGCGGACGACATTCTAAATTTATTTATTTATTTATTTTCAGAAAAAGTAGGTCTTGACATTAAGTCAAAAATTGTTTTCTCTGAAAAAAAAATCAAAATTGTCGTCTGCTACAGTTGTAATTTGCGCTTTTAGGATTTATATCGGAGACCAGGATGCGTTCGGAAGTGCAAGTTACTCGCGAATGTTTTGCCCTTGACCCCTGCTCTTGTTGGCCACGTCATTACGTAGGTATAGGGATCCAGGGCAAAACGTTCGCTATCACTTTGCACTACTGAACGCAGCCATGGCAACAATGCATTCAATAAAGCAATTAAAGCACTCGGGGACTTTCGCTAATCATCGCAAACTTTCCGTTCAGTTATGACAGTTTTCGGCGGACAGTAGCGAGTGCCCACGAATTCGTACTTTGAGTTGCCTTTTGGCGTAACAAAATTAGCGGTCTATAAAAAATATAATTTGTGTATGTTTGTTTGAAACAAAAATATAGAAATTTTACTGTGTTAATCCAGCAGGCACACAACGTTGAAACAACGTCGATTCAACGTTTATCCAACGTCAAGACCATTATGAAAACACGCCAATTCAAATATACTGAAAATTTTACAACCAAAAAATGTAAATTTTCAGATAAAAAATTCTGATATTTTTCATATTTCTGCTCAAAATATAGATTGTGGGTACACGTTAGAACCGCCTCGACGATGTGGTTCTAATGAGTACCCACAATCTAGGTTTTTGAGCAGAAATAAGAAAAATAATGTGTACCCCTATAAACCCCAATTTTACTATATAAAAGTGGGATTTAAGGGGATCAAAATTATATAGTCATGTTATCGTGATGCGATAAGATATTGTGAATCATAAATCACCTTTTTTCTATTTAAATAGAATGCTAAGTGAAAAAAAAATGTATTTCCGAAGGATGTCGAAAGCACAGACAGGTAAAAACGGTAGTTCAAATTATATTATTTCAGTTGGCCACGGCCAGAGCGAGGGCAGCCGTGTACATGTCAACAATTTCCAGGAGTATGTAGATGACTGCCTTTTACACGCAGTGAAGATCAGGAAGGAATTGCCAAATACACCAATGTTTATTCTGGGATTCTCCATGGTAACGTTTCCTTGAATTTTAGGATACAGACAACCATTGATTTCCCTTGTACATTTTATATATTTTTGCAAATACCGTATTCGACCTAATTGCCGCACTGTGCGATTTGGTTATTCAAAATAACAGGAAAAAGAACTTGTAAAATATCCACCTAATAAGGACACACTTTATAAAAAGATCAGAAGTGGACTTCATGATAGGATCATTTAAGCTTAGCTGATATTTTTCTGATTTTCTTTATTACTGATTTTTTTTTTTACAAAAGCATGTTATGGGTACTTATTTGAATTGCCTCGACAAGTCTATAAAAGCATACGTTGTTGGTATTCATTTGAATTGCCTCGATAAGTCTATAAAAGCATATATTGTGGGTACTCATTTGAATTGCCTCGATTAGTATATAAATGCATATGCTTTTATTAAGACGCAGATAAAAATACATGGATGTAATCTGAAGACTATGAAATGCTTGACAGTGCGCTTATAGGGGTATGTGCAGTAATTAGATTGAATACGGTATTCTACAGCCTATTGTTTTGTTGTTGTTGTTGTTGTTGCTGCTGCTGCTGCTGCTGCTACTGCTGCTGCTGCTGCTTTCGTTGTTTTAAGTTCAACTGGTCAATACTTAGTACGAGCCTTTGACTGTCCCTCTTAAATCTTCGAAACAAGCAACAGAATGGTAGATTATCTTACATGTAAAGAACTTCCGCCTCTTCGAAGACAATGGCATAGATTTTGTAAGAGGTCACGGCAGGTGTTAGACAAAATTATACCACCGATGATTTTCTTCTTTCATATTCAAAGTAACCACCCAAAATATACATTTTGCTAATATCTACTTTAGAATTGCCTGAATAACATTTTTTAGTTTAAACTTTATTTTATTCAAATATTATAATACAATACAATTTATGAATATAATACAAACAGTATATATATACAATTATATCTGAACGGGATACAGAAAAAAAAGTCAATGACTTGTTTGAATCTGTTTCCGACTATTACATCTTTTAACCAATTCGGCATCAAAGCAGGCAAAAAACATTTCAAAAAGAGTTAAATAGCTGGGAACTATTTAACCCTTCTTTTACTGAACACGCCATGCCCCATCACGAAAACATGCCTATATAATTTTGATCCCCTTAAACCCAACTTTTATATAGTAAAACTGGGGTTTACAGGGGTATACATTATTTTCTTACTTCTGCCCAAAAACATATATTGTGGGTACTCGTTAGAACCGCCTCGCCGAGGCGGTTCTAACGAATACCCACAATCTATGTTTTGAGCAGAAATATGAAAAATATCAGAATTTTTTGTCTGAAAGTTTTCAGTTTTTGGAGGTGAAATTTTCTATATATTTGAATAGGCGTGTTTTCGTAATACTGTCTTAGCAAACAGTGTAGATCCAGAACAGTTGGCTTCTGATCTGGATCTGCACTAATTGTCATTAAATATTGAATTTCTATCAAAATCCCGGATCAAGTAATCTGATTGGCTGGAAATAGGCGTGGCATCTTAATTTATTCAGCAAGGCAAGGGTTAATATGGAACTATATATTCATGTGGCGCCGACCCGGAGCTATTGTTACGAGCCAGGCGTAACGAGAAAGAAATGAAAGTGAAACCAGCAACAAGCTTTAAATTATTAACAATATTTATTCCACAAAAAAAAATAAGACAAGATTCAAAACAAAAGAATGTAAGTAGACAGTACCTTTCAAGTTTATGTCACAAAGTCTCTCTGAAATAATCCATGAGAATTTATAAAACAAATCCTTTGAATATCAGTTTCTGATCCCACAATTTAATGTTCCTGAATTCAGAATTTAAGTCCAGAATGAATAAAATAGTAAAGTAATCCAGTATAGAATAATTTCCAGTGAAAGTATACAAAGATGCCCAGATGAAAATCTTTTCTCCTTATATAATATCAAAGAAGGTTCTAGAAAAAGAATTTACAACAAGCATCTCTTATTTTCCAGTTCCAATCAAGAAACTTCTAAATCTTCCATGACATTCCAAAAACAACTCAGTCCAGAATCAAGGACGTAAACATCATGTTATTGTAAACATGTTGAACATTCCAGAAAGTTATTTTTGGAAACATACATGTAGTAAATAAAGCTATTTATGGAAACATAGTAAACATGTTGTTTAAACAATTGAACACCCTGTTACATAACACTTCCCCTCTTCAGGGAAAAGAAAGATTTATGTAATAAAGCTTTCTTTTGCCCTAAAATTATCATAAAATAAAATACTGATAAAGGCAATTATTATCTTATATACAGCAAGTTACAGGAAACCACAGATCAAGACATCATGCTCTGGACAAGGCATCAGGAATAATATTATCTTTTCCCCTGATATGCCTGATGTCAAGATTGTATTCCTGTAACAACAGGCTCCATCTGAGCAACCTCTGATTCTTGTTTTTCATCTTATGGATGAAAGTCAGTGGATTGTGATCACTGAAAACAACAATAGGTGAGGACGAAGAAGTCAGATAAACTTCAAAATGTTGAAGAGCAAGAATGAGAGACAAACATTCTTTCTCTACTGTAGAATAATTCTTTTGATGTTTGTTAAACTTTTTGGAAAAGTAACAAACTGGATGATCCACACCATTGTCATCCTCTTGCAGCAATACACCACCTGCACCAACATCACTCGCATTCACTGCTAGCTTGAATTCTTTATTAAAATTTGGTGCCAAGAGAACCGGCTCACTTCTCAGTATGGCTTTCAGTTTATCAAAGGCATTCTGACAATCACTGGTCCACTTAAACCTCATTCTTTTACTAAGTAAATTAGTCAGTGGCTCAGCAATGACAGAAAAATTATTACAGAATTTTCTGTAATAACTGGCCATACCAAGAAACCTCATCAGTTGTCTTTTGCATGTGGGCACCGGAAAATTTGAAATAGCTTCAACTTTAGCCTCTATAGGTTTAACCTGACCATGACCCACAACATGTCCTAGAAATGTTAAAGTTGCATGACAGAATTCACTTTTAGCAAGGTTTATTGTCAAGTTTGCTTCACTTAGTTTATCAAAGAATACTTTGATAGTTCCAAGATGGTGATTCCATTCATCATTGTATATGATGGCGTCATCGATGTAAGCATCGCAATGCTCAATTCCAGCTATTATGGTGTTGATTAAGCGTTGAAATGTTGCCGGAGAGTTTTTCATTCCGAAAGGCATTACTTTATAGTGATATAACTATCAGGAGTAACAAATGCTGAGATCTCTTTAGCTCTTTCTGTGAGAGGAATTTGCCAAAATCCTTTCAGAAGATCAAATTTAGTTATATATTTTGAATTTCCAACTTTGTCAATAGTCATCCATTCTTGGTATGGGAAAAGTGTCTGTTTTACTCAAATTATTGACCTTCCTGTAATCGGTGCACATCCGATATGTTCCATCAGGTTTTGGCACAAGAATGCAAGGTGAGCTCCATTCACTTTGACTTGGTTCAATAAAATCATTGTCCAGCAAATACTGAATTTCCTCCGTAAGATATTTTTGTTTTGTTGGGTTCATTCTATATGGATGTTGTTTGACAGGCTGTGAGTCCTCAACATTCACATCATGATAAATTTTGTCAGTCCTTGTAGGAATATCCGGAAATAAGTGTTCATATTGATGAATTAAATGTTTCAGTTCTTTTCTTTGGACTGGATCTAGGTGTGAAAGTTTCTGGTCGAGATCCTTTAGAATGTCAGAATTCTGGAGTTTTGATGAAGCAGGATCAGATTTGATGAAGTTCATGTCTTCAGAGTTCATTTCACTTTGTTCCTGAGGGACTGAACTAACAACACTGATTGGTGTAACAGAAGAGCTATCCCTATCTATGTATTGTTTAAGCATGTTAACATGACATAATTGTTTTTATTTGCGTCTCCCAGGAGTGTTAACAATGTAATTTACATCAGTTATCTGTTTATCTACAGTGTAAGGGCCGTAATATCTGGCTTACAGTGGTTTGCCAGGAATAGGCAAAAGAGCAAGTACCCTATCTCCAGGCATGAATTTTCTTTCTTTTGCATTTTCATCATACCAGCGTTTCATTTTCCTTTGTGCTGACTTAAGATTGGTCCGAGCAGCTTCACAAGCTTTAGACAGTCTGTCTTTAAAATCTGATACATACTGAAGTAAGTTCAGAGAACTGTCATCATTTGAGAGAAATTTCTCTTTCAAAAGTTTCAAAGGTCCACGCACAGTGTGGCCAAATACCAGCTCAAATGGGCTGAAACCAAGAGATTCCTGAACAGATTCTCTAACGGCAAACAACAACAAATGAATGCCTTCATCCCAATCTTTTTCAGTGTCAAAGCAGTATGATCTGATCATATTTTTCAGTGTCTGATGAAATCTTTCCAGGGCACCTTGACTTTCAGGATGGTAAGGCGATGACTTATATTGAGTAATACCCAACTCATGCATGACCTGCTGAAAAATTCCTGACATGAAATTTGAGCCCTGATCCGACTGAACAGACTTTGGAAGGCCTACAAATGTGAAAAACTTTACCAAAGCCTTAACAATATTCTTTGTTTTAATATTCAGAAGTGGAATGGCTTCTGGGAAACGTGTAGAAGCACACATTATAGTGAGAAGATATTCATTACCTGACTTTGTTTTGGGCAAGGGACCAACACAGTCAATAATTATTCTGCTAAAAGGTTCATCAAAAGCAGGTATGGGCTGTAAATGAGCTTTTGGTATTGTCTGGTTGGGTTTTCCTACCATCTGACAAGTATGGCAAGATTTGCAAAATTGAGAAACGTCAGATTTTAACCCTGGCCAGTAAAAATGGTTAAGAATTTTGTGATAGGTCTTATTTATACCTAAATGACCTGACATGGGAGTGTCATGGGCCAAGTTCAAAATTTCAGGGCGATAAACCCTTGGAACCACTATTTGGTGGTTAACAGTCCACTCGTCTTCTGCTGAGACATCAGGAGGATGCCATTTTCTCATTAAAATGCCATTTTTGACATAAAAACAGACTGGGACTTGATCTATTTCTTTCTCATCTAAAGCCCTTTCAAGCAAAGGCAAAATTTCAGGATCATTATGCTGTTCCTTACAAAGCTGGGACCTTGACACCATGTCATTACCTTGACCTTGGTCATTTAATATTGCAGAGTAATGACTGGACTCTGACTTGTTATGTAACTCCGTCTGTTTGTCAGACAGGCTGGATGAAAGAGAATCTGTAATCTCATGTTTAAAAGACTGACCCAAAAAGGTATCAGTTAAATCAATGTCCTCATCATTCTGTTTTGCTTTCTTTGCCATGGCCCTTGTAACGGCACAAGATGGGTAAAGATCAGGGATTTCCTGCTCAATGGGATCAGGTGGCTGATCAATACAAGGTATGTTAGTCAAAAGTGGGTTTACCACAACCTTATCTCCTGCTAAGTCATTGCCTAACAGTAAGTGAACACCTTTAAAAGGTAAAGAAGGTCGAATACCAACAGCCACTAAACCAGTTACCAAGTCTGAGGATAAATAAATGTTATGAAGAGGAACATTAACAAATCCACACTCTACACCCTGAATAAGGACACTTGTCCCAGAAGAAGTCTTCTCAGAATAAGGCAGAGTATCTGCTAAAATAAGGGATTGAGAAGCTCCAGTATCTCGTAAGATTTTAATTGCGGTAGACTGGGCATAGTCACTATTTAGTGACATAAAACCATCTGATAAGAATGGTTCATAAATCTCCATAACAGAATCCGTCTTAGGCCTTTCGGTCTGGATAGGATCTTCCTCCTTAACACATGACTGTGGTTTTGACCGTAAAGAGGTAAGGCCTGTAGGTTTAAGCCCCTCTTGTTTTTTCTTTCTTTCTTTTCAAATGTAAACATTCAGATATAACATGACCTGTCCTTTTGCAATAATTGCAAATTGGTTGAGATAAGGGATTTTGATCTTTATTTTCACCAGAAGGTTTGGGTTTGGGAGTACTTGTTTGGCTATGACTGCCAGGTGGATTACTAGGACTATGTTTGGATCCTGAATGTGGGAAAAATGGTCTTCTAGAGGGATTTGACTTGTTAATAAAGGAAACTTTATGTGTTAAAGCATAATCATCTGCAAGTCGAGCTGCAGCTTCCAAAGTTTCAACCTGTTTCTCATCTAAAAAGGATTTAATGTCTGAATTTATGCACCTTTTGAACTCCTCTACAAGCATGAGCTGCCTAAGTTTTTCATGATTAGAGCCAATTTTCTTTGAAGAGCACCACCTATCAAATAGCTGTTCTTTAGTTCTAGCAAATTCTACATGGGTCTGCTCATTTTCTTTCTTACAGGTCCTAAAGTTTTGCCTGTAAGCCTCAGGGACCAACTCATAAGCCTTAAGAATTAATTCCTTTACAGTATCATAACTGGAGCTCTGCTCGACAGTCAGCTGAGTATAAATTTCTCGAGCCTTCCCACTTATAACACTTTGCAAAAGCAAGGTCCAATGCTCTTTTGGCCATTTTAAATTTTCTGCTACTTTTTCAAAATGAAGAAAATATTTGTCAACCTCTTTTTCCTGAAATGGAGGAACTAATCTAATGTGTTTGGTAACATCAAAATGAGAGCCAGAGTCTAAAGGTTGCCGTTTTACTGTCATATTTTGCATTTCTAGTTCTTTCATTCTTAAATTAAATTGTCTCTCTCTTTCTTTTTCTTCTGTATCAAACTTTAATTTTTCCCTTTCTATCTGAATTTTTCTTTCTTTTTCTTTCTCTCTCTCTTCCATTTCCATTCTTTCTTTCTGCATTTGTCTTTCTTTTTCTTTCTCCCTCTCTTCCATTTCCATTCTTTCTTTCTGCATTTGTCTTTCTTTTTCTTTCTCCCTCTCTTCCATTTCCATTCTTTCTTTCTGCATTTGTCTTTCTTGTTCTAATCTTAATTTTTCTAGCTCAATTTGCTTCTGAATTTCAAGCTCTCGGATATGCAAACCAGTCTGAGTTACGAGAACAAGAGACAAAGCAGAAGAATCAAGAATTTCCTTATCAACCAAAAATTGGACCAAAATATTTTTTTATTTCCTGTTTTAACATGGACTTGTTGACGGTAGTCAATTCATAGTGAGCAGCAATATCCAACAAATCAGACTTTTTGGCCAAATCTAACAGCTCCTGCGAAGGCGCAGTGATAAAAGCTTGAAGGTCAAATGACATGATTGCTTTTTGCTGGTTTTATCAAGAAAATTTATCAATCAGAGTTTATTTATTGATATTTTTCAAAAGTCAATACTTGCTTTTTTTATTTTTATTATTATTATAATATTTTTTGAAAGTCAATACTTGTTTTTTATGAAACAAATATTTTTATATTTACTGAGATTTTTTAAAAGTCAGTACTTGTTTTATAGCAAACAAATATTTTTTTTCCTTAAAAATCAATATTTGTTTTCTTTAAAAAGCTCAAACTTGTTTTAGCTCAAGAAAATGTTCGATCCCGGACGAGCCCCCAATTTCTGGTACGAGCCAGGCGTAACGAGAAAGAAATGAAAGTGAAACCAGCAACAAGCTTTAAATTATTAACAATATTTATTCACAAAAAAATAAGACAAGATTCAAAACAAAAGAATGTAAGTAGACAGTACCTTTCAAGTTTATGTCACAAAGTCCCTCTGAAATAATCCATGAGAATTTATAAAACAAATCCTTTGAATATCAGTTTCTGATCCCACAATTTAATGTTCCTGAATTCAGAATTTAAGTCCAGAATGAATAAAATAGTAAAGTAATCCAGTATAGAATAATTTCCAGTGAAAGTATACAAAGATGCCCAGATGAAAATCTTTTCTCCTTATATAATATCAAAGAAGGTTCTAGAAAAAGAATTTACTACAAGCATCTCTTATTTTCCAGTTCCAATCAAGAAACTTCTAAATCTTCCATGACATTCCAAAAACAACTCAGTCCAGAATCAAGGACGTAAACATCATGTTATTGTAAACATGTTGAACATTCCAGAAAGTCATTTTTGGAAACATACATGTAGAAAATAAAGCTATTTATGGAAACATAGTAAACATGTTGTTTAAACAATTGAACGCCCTGTTTCATAACACTATGTAAAATTTTAGCAGTCTGTGATATTTAGCACCGTGTAAATACAAGACGATAAATGAAGTTGTCAGCCTATTCCGGCCGTGCACCATCGGGGAGCTGTGCATGGAGCGGCTGCATGCTGTCTAGACATTGGGTCTGCGATATACTGTCTGCTCCACGTTGTATACGTCTCCGTGGTGCATGACCGATGTGTATGAACATTGCCTGCTGATGCTGTAGTACGCACAGTATCATATCAATATGAACTAGGACAGTGCTACTTGTAGGATGTGCTTGCTTTTAAAAGCTTAAAAAGAAGTGATTAAAACAAAAACTCATATCCAATGTCTCCAGCACGCATTATTTCTGAAAAAGTTTCTGTTTCAGGTTGGGGAAGCTATAAATATTGCGCTCAAGTCTATGTTCTGTAAACTGTCATATGGTGCAGGCTTCAAGATGATGACGAATGACGTCATGTTATTGGAGCCCCTCGGGGGTTACCGGGCCGTCGAATGGGGCAGAGTTTGGACAAAAAGACCGGCCTCAAATTTTAGGTTTGGTTCCCCCAGGGACTCCTCTAATATGACATATGAACAATCTTATAAAAAATGCCGAGTCTGGTGCGAACCTAAATGAACAATGTTCAATTAATTCAACAGTCTGTGATCTTCGACTTACTGTGATACCAGGACCTCTTCATATATGAATCTTACAAATTTTATACGTGATAACTCTTAGATGCAATTTAACATCTGGCTATTTCTTAATAATCTTTTTATCAAACGTGATCTGAATTCTTAAACAAAAATTTAAATACCATGGCAAATCTATGATAAAACATCTTATATATCGAACAATATAAATGCAACAACTTTTAGCCAGTGGAAACTTAAATTTAACAAAGTAAATATTTTAAAGTATTCATAACACACATTTTATATTTATCTGGTTTTAGCTAATATTGCACTGTTTCTTACCATCCATCTGCTGATAGTCTGAGGTATTTTTAAATTATGTGTTCAATTGTGTACATAGTACGAGTCATTTTACTTTGTTTATATTTGTGAATATGTTTTATATATGCATGCTTAAATTGTTTTGAGGAGTGATATTAAATCATCATGCATATTTGTTTTTGTAAAATTGAGGACCATATGTTAGACTGGCACTTGTGCCAAATATGTTATCCTCTGGAAATAAAGTTATTATTATTATTATTATTATTATTAACTATATTTTTTCCACTGTACCTAAACAGTGAAGTTTAGAGAGTTCTCAATTAATTACCATATATATCCTTAGTATTAGGACAAAGATACCTGCTCAAACAGTATAGACACAGATCAGATCGGCGTCTAATATGGGTCAAATTTAAGGGCAAGTATGGCATTACGAAAACACGCTTATTCAAATATAGTGAAAATTTCACAACCAAAAAAGAAAAGAAAATCAGATAAAGGAATTCTGATATTTTTCATATTTCTACTCAAAACAGATAGTTGGTACTCGTTAGAACCGCCTCGTTCTATCGAGTACCCACAATCTATTTTAACAGAAATAAGAAAAAAATAATGTATACCCCTGTAAATCCCAGTTTTACTATATAAAAATGGGGTTTAAGGGGAGTCAAAATTATATAGGCATGTTTTCGTGATGGTAAGGACTAAAGGTGTAAATATGGTAATAAGTAACATCTGGGCCCAGTTGTTCAAAGCATCGTTAGCTTAACGGTTAAGGACACACTCGTTAACTGTTGTAGCTAAGGTATTTTCAAATACATTGATATTTTTGCTGCAAACATGTGTTGCATTTTTTCAGCAAATAAATATCAATATATTTGCCATATTTCAAGATAGAAATGTTAACGTCGCGTTAGCTAACGTTAAGTTTTGAACAACTGGATCCAAGATGTGTGCCTAAATCTTTATATGTAAAATGGTTTAACCCATTTATGCAGAGTGGAAACTTCTGCCTTATCTCTTTGGACGAGTCTATTTCCAATAGAACGTGTGTGTGGTTAGTTTTTATTATAACCATGTTGTATAGAAGTTCTTGTATTTAATGCAAACAGTGCGGACCGTGATCAGACGCCACAGAACGCACTGCACTCTTTGCCATTGTTCCTTTTATGAGACGCTAGGCATAAATGAGTTTAAGAGGAAAATCGATTTAAATCCCCCAGTAGGTTTTACTTATGACCGTCCTGAATTGGTGATTCTGTTGTTTTTCTGTGTGTGGACGTAGCTGTACGCTGCAGGGCTTTATCCGTGTTTTCGTTACGCAAACATGCCTATTCAATATACTAATATTTTTCATATTTCTGCTCAAAAACAGATTGTGGGTACTCGTTAGAACCGCCTCGTCCATAGATTGTGGGTACTCGAAAACATAGTTTGCGGGTACTCGTTAGAACCGCATCGATTGTTGGTACTTGTTAGAACCGCCTCGACGAGGCGGTTCTAACGTGTACCCACAATCTATGTTTTTGAGCAGAAATAAAAAAAAGTAATGTAAACCCCAGTTTACTATATAAAAGTGGGGTTTAAGGGGGAAAAATTATAAAGGTGGTTCTGTCTATTGTCATAGTGTTGTGTTTAGTGAAGCCTGTCTAGCAATGTGATCACCTTGTGGAAGAGGAAGTTGTTTTTTTGTTTTTTTTGTTTTGTTTTTTTTTTTTTTGAGGTTTTACGGCCCAGTCAACCCAATGGGGTCATATCGAGCGCGGTCGGTTTACCTGAAAGAGGGAGCTGGTTGCTTCATTTTCCTTTTCTTTCAGTGGTGGCTTGTGTACTGTATCTCATGGTTTGTTTGCTCTTCCTCTTTGTGTCATTGGTCGGCTATGTTCTGTGATTGTGGTTGTTCCTGGACATTTTTATACTATTGTGTAAGGGACTGTGCTCTGCATTAAGCGTGACGTTTTCATCTAAAATATGACAAAAAATGTTTAAAAAAAATTGCACAGAATTAAAGAATTTTCATTACATTAGTATTTTTTGTCACGGATGTTGTTGTTTTCTTTTTTTTTTCTTTTTTTTTTTTTTTTTTTTTTCTTTCTTTCTTTCTTTTAAAGGATTTTCTCAACAATACCTTTACTTTATATACAAAGAATTTCTTCTGAGAACGTAAACACATCAATGTCAAGATATCTAACACAAGAATTAGCTTTCACAAAACGCTTGGTCTAGTGTGCTTAGCGTAGACCAAGCGTTAATATTTTTTTTGGCTATAATAACGTTGAGCAGTCCATTAAAATTAGCCTTGGACCAGTCCATAATCTTTCACTAAACGCAATGGCAAATGCTAACATGGTGTAGACAATTAAGAGGACTGAATATACCTGAAAAAAATTCTGCTACAAGGTGACAACTTTTGTGACTGTTTTCCTACACATCACGACCCTTCTGAAAAGCAGTCTAGTCTGGAAGGGAAGAATTTACAGAAGGAGGGGGCAAAACAATTTTGCCCTCGCTGAAAGTGTGTCCATTTCCTTAAAAATCTTGTATTATTTTAGGGCGGGACGATATCAATATTGGCTGCAAGACAGCGCCCTGATCTTTTCAAAGGAGTGATTCTTGAAGCACCGGGTATCATACTGGATAGTAACAGGATGCCACCGACATATAAGGTATGCGTTTCTTTATTTCTTATTGCCATTTGTGCACGAAAAGGTTTAGTGCGAAACAGTTTCTTTGGAACTAAAGTGAATCCGCATTACAACGATAGCATTTGTTATCAAAGGTATTCCCATTAAAATGAATTTGCTCTTGTTAAGAATTTTTAAGGAGCAGAATTATATATAAGATTTTGTTTTGTTTTTATTTCGTAATGGAACACATGTTTTGGATATTTGTTAACCCTTGTCCTGCTGAATAAATTTAGATGCCACGCCCACTTCTAATTTTCAGCCAATCAGATTACTTGATCTGGATTTTTGCAACAAATTTACATACTTGATGAAAAACAGTGCAGATCCAGATCAGTTGGCTTCTTCAGAAGCCAACTGATCTGGGTCTACACTGTTTGCAAATGCAGGGTATATCCGGGTTCAGCAGGACAAGGGTTAAGATGGTATTGTACTCGTAATGAGGTTTCACTATAAATAAGTGCATGCTTTCTAATGTCGGCAAAGATTTGTAAGTTCAGTCGTAGTGCAGGAACTAAACATTGCTATAAAATTAGCCTAGTCATAGACTTTCCTTCAATATGGCATGTTCACCTAGCGAAGACTCTGATCAGCCTGCGCATCCGAGCTGTGTGGGCAGAGTCTTCGGTGTCCGCCTGAAGACGCTTTGGGTCCTTTGCTACGCATAAAGTGCCCTGCGAAGACTCTGATCAGCCTGGGCAAGTGCGCAGGCTGATCTGACCTTTGCTTGGCGCACATGCAACTTTGTAGGAAATGCTGTGTAACGGCTTAAATGTACTGATCTATTCAATTATTCTGGACAGTTTTTACTGATCTTAAAACTCAGTTTGAAAGAAGTAAAAACTAGAGATTGTGTTTCTGGAACACTATGCCCTCATCTGCAAGTCTGAAAAGGGGACATAATTTGATCAAATACTTATAAAAGTTCACCAAAAATCAGGTCATCTACACATTGGTTCCAAACTGGTTGATCAATTTCTTGAGCCTAACTCAAGTGGTTCCTTAGATATTTTGCTTACAAGATTTTCATTTGCTAAAATGTCTAAGTTTGAACAGGGGCCTAACTCCACCATGCAGAATGTGACAGAAAAAAAAAACGGGTCAGGTACTTTTTTTTATATATGAAATTTCAAAATCCAACTATACAAACTTCCAAAGATACGAGAGGTCTCAAAAGCATGATGTACGGACGGATGAACGGATGGAAGGACGGGTGGACAAGCCCAAAGCCATATGCCCTCCCACCTCCCAACTTCTTTGAAATTGGATGCATAATAAAACATTTAATTTATAGGTATATCTGACACAAATATTCTTGGCGATTACTGTTATGTTTAAAAGCATCTTGAGGCTAAAATGGAATTATTGACGGTTCGATGAGGTTCGAGACGAGCAAGAGAAAGACGTGAACAATAGAAACGAAAGCACCTGAACATATGACCTGAATTATTTCAATGTATTTTAGACTGAATAAACCACCCCATACATTTTATTGGAAGAGTCCAATTTAAATTTCAGTTAAGTCAGGCTATGTGAATTAGATGTTCTTTTGAGTAAAAGGCGAATCCTTTTGCAAACAGGGGAGGCCTTGATCAGACGCCGCAGAATGCGGCGTCTGATCTGGGCCTGCACTGTTTGCTAGTTACCCTTTTGGAGGTCTCCAGATTAAAATGGATTAACTGTCAGAGCATCTCGTATACAATGTTTCTACATGCACGAACAAGTACAATGCATTTCTATATATTTCAGATATGGATAGGCAGAGTGTTATCCAAGATTATGCCACGGCTGGCAGTTGTTGAAAAAAGCCCCAGCTTACTGTCATCAAGAGATCAAGAAACAGTACGTTTTAATCAGTCAAAACTTTTTCTGTAAATATGTTCGATTCATCAGATTTGTTTCGTTTGCTTTAATTCCTGTTATTGTTGACCCGGTGGTCATCAGTCACTATTTGCCCCTTGTGGATGATGAGCGGAAAGAATTTCCAAAGTCAACTATTCGGAAAATTCTATTTAAGGACACATCTTTCTCACTCTTTATTTTTTATAGGCGAGTGTAAAATGAAATACTAAGCCCTCTGTTCGGGTCATCTAAGATTTGGGGTGAACAACCCAGCTAGCATTCTACGTAAATCTACATCGGGCCGTCATCGGCCCGTCAGCTACCCTGACGGGCCGATGACGGCCCGATATAGATTTACGTAGAATGCTGACTGGGAAAGCTGAAGAAATTTTACGAAAATAGCGTGAAATAAGCATTACTCCAGATAAGGCATTTTTCAACTGAAAAGTATTGCTTTTGTTTTTATTTCTCCATGGAGACATGTGGGTACTCATCAGAAGCGCCTCCGGAGCGCTTCTAATGAGTACCCACAACATATGTTTTCATGGAGAAATAAGAAAAAATATTATTTGGACACCCCATCTTATTTTCTTATTTGGAGCTACACTGAAAAAATAACTAGTAAATTTTACTACTGTGTTTTCTCAGAGTCGTTTTTGTTTGTTGTTTTTTTTTTGTTTGTTTTTTTTGTTTTTGCTTTGTTTTTTTGTTGTTTTTTTTTTTTTTTTTTTTTTTGCTTAGCACTTTACACAGAAAAAGTAAATTTGAAAAATTTTGTCATTATTTAATGCAAAATACCTATGCACAACAAGTTTTATTCTAGTCACTGGTTTTTAAAAATCAAATATCTTCATTTTCCCTATAGTAAAAATGAGTGCAAATTATGCAGAAATCTGAAGGACAGGTAATTTGGAGGAAGATTTTCAACAAGTTCAATGTTTTCTGAAATTTTCACAAATTTTGTTGTGAAACATCAGTAATTCAAATGCAGCAAAAAAAAAAAAGAAAAAAAAAAAAAAAAAAGAAAAGGTAAAATATTTTCTTCGATACAAAATAGAAAAGAATTACTTTACGTATAGGTCAGACCAATGTTTAGAAACAGAAAAAAATGGTTTCTGATAAGATATGGTCAATCAGAACAAAATATTTTCATATAAAATATAACGCCAAGCAAAAAACGTCTTTCCGGATGATGTTGAAATGACAGAAGTTAATTAGCGCTTGAATGGATAAAACTTCAAATAACGACGATAATATTCAGTAGCTCTCTTATCTCCAGTGAGGTGATCACACTGCCGGACAGAACCCACTTACTACACGAGACAGTATATAGGACCAAACTCGAACATTACGAAAACACGCCCATTATACACTGAAAATTCTACCACCAAAAAATGGCAATTTTTCACATAAAAAATTCTGATATTTTTCATATTTATGCTCAAAACATAGATTGTGGGTACTCGTTAGAACCGCGTCATCGAGGCGGTTCTAACGAGTACCCACAATCTATGTTTTTGAGCAGAAATAACAAAAATAATGTATACCCCTGTAAACCCCAGTTTTACTATATAAAAGTGGGGTTTAAGGGGGTCTAAATCATATAGGTATGTTTTCTTGATGGATAACGATAATAACAATAACAATAATCATGATACTTTTAAATATTGCTACATAGATAATTTTTACTACAATCATTATTGTAGTTATAGTCTTTAGTAGTAGTAGTCTTCTGTATTATAATTGCTATTGTTTTATCATTTGTAATTGTAGTTGTTGTAGTTAAATTATTTTTATTGTTATTTTTTATTATAATTATCATAATTTCTTATTTAATCTTTTTTTTTTTTTTTTTTTTACTGTTATTATTATCACGTTTTACCATGTTATTGGGGGTTTGTTGGCGTTGTCCATTCAAACACTAATCAACTCGTAAAAATATTTTTATCAATGTATGAATAAGTATCTGGAAGAGCGCTGAATGGTTTGGATTTGCTAATGGGCAAATTTCGTCTATTATCTGCCTCCGACATGATATTGACGGGGTATTATCGTTTTACATTTTTATGCCCCACCATACAATGTGTATGTGTGTGTGTGTGTGTGTGGGGGGGGGGGGGAGGGCAAGTACATAGTATCACCCTTATCCGTACGTACAAAAATGGTTTCCGTTTTATAATTGAAAAGATTAGTGTTTGTTTGTGTTGAGGTTTTACGGCCCAGTCAACCCAATGGGGTCATGTCGAGCGCGGTCAGTTTACCTAACCACACGTTTACTGGGCAGGCTTAGTCCTCTAAGCGGTTAACCAGTATTGTGCACATTCTTCCGCCAGAAACTGACGACTGCCCTTCTTGAATCAGCGGAAGGGAGAGAATGACCGTAGAAAATATTTCATGATCAATCTCCACGAAAGAATGTTGCCGACCTCGGCGGGGGTTGAACCCGCGACCTCCTGGTCTCCAGTCGGACGGCGCATCCAACTGAGCCACCGAGGCCGTATTGGGTTCATATGTTATGCACAGGTATATAATCATGAAATATAGGTAAAGTTCGATTTAGGGTAAAATTCACCAATTATTGGGGGAATTATGGCCATTTTTCAACTTCGGAAAATGGTTTCTGTTCAATATCATTTGAAAAAAAAATAGTGTATTGGATTCATATTTTTAGACAAGTATATAATCATAAAATATAGGTCAAGCTTGATTTAGGATAAAACCCACCGATTATTATGAGAGTTTTTGCCCTTTTTCAACTTCATTGTCCTGTCCGCATGTACGAAAAATGGTTTCCGTTCGAGATCTTTTGAAAAGATTAGAGTATTGGAGTCATATTTTTTACACAGGTATATAATAATAAAATATAGGTCAAGTTCGATATAAGGTAAAGTTCGCCAATTATTAGGGGAGTTATGGCTCTTTTTCAATTTCATTGTTTTTGCAAAATTCTTGTTTCTGGGTGAGAATGGCCACTGGACGGGGGCATCTGTGTCGTACTGACACATTTCTAGTTTGTTTGTTTGTTGTTATATATATATATATATATAAGAAACAAAGTAAAGCACAATGCAGGAAATAGTATAAAGAAACATAATTAGCGCTCAAAAATCGGTCGCGCCGGGACCGGGAATCGAACCACGGGCCTTTTGCTTGCCCGCGCCGGGTTCGATTTTTGAGCGCTAATTATGTTTCTTTATATATATATATATATATATATATATATATATATATAAGATGATTAAGATGATTTTCTTTCTTTTTACTTTTGATGAGTATATGTGTATTTACTTCTTGCCTTCATGCATTTTGTTTGGTATGTTTACTTGTTTATTTTAGATAAAGGCGAACGAAAGTGATCCATATAGGCGCAGGGGTAAATATAAAATAAGGTAAGATAGAAAAAAAAATAAATGAGTGACCTAGTCATACAACTTTTCTTAACCCTTTCACCCCGAGTTTCTGAAGTGGACTCTTCCGTTTATGAAACTGAATGTATCCATTATCTCGTTAACTCATTTAAGCATTTGTGTCCCATAAAAGGGGAATAGGCAAACAGTGAAGACCCAGATCAGACGCCGCAGAACGCGGCGTCTGATCTGGGTCTCACTGTTTGCATTAAATACAGTAATTCCTATAAAACATAGTAATAACAGAAACTAACCAGACCCCCGGCTATTGGAAATAGATCGGACCAAAGAGCGGTGGTAGAAGAGTCCACTAGATATATATTGGTTAAGGGATGTCGTGCAGACAAAAATTGGAAACAAACTGGCAAACGGAGTAGTGACAAAATAGGAAAAAAGACAAATGGTGTAGATCTTAATAAGACAGCTCCTGCGAGCCGTCTCATCTGGATCTACACTGTTTGCAAAACATGTTTTCTGGTCTGTGGAACTGAAAGGGTTAAATAACACCAACAAGATGTTGATTTCCAAACGTTGGCGGTAAGCTATTTTTACGAAATTACAGCAACTATTAGATTCTGTTGCGAAAAGCGATTTTACGAAATCACAGTAACTATTATATTCTGTTTATTATTCCTCCAATTTCGAAGACGTATTAGGGGCAAATTGAGTTTGGGTCATTCGCTCATGCGTACGCCCCTTGGGAAAGTAACTTGTGGGTAATTGTGGTACGGGTGTGCGAGCCAGTATTTCAAAATCTACTCCATTCATATACCTAACGTTTAGAAAAACGGGCCCATTCATATACTTCATCATCTGAAATAATGACCTATTCATATACTGCCGTTTGATTTTTTTGTACCCATTTATTGCTGATTGTTAGACAAATATCGCAGTCAATTCATTGAATACCAAGAGAACAAGCAGCCTCGAAAAATTTCTGATCGAAAAATATACCAGGATGTCAGAAAACGGTCCCTTTCACATAGTAATCCAGAAAAATCGGGTCATTCATATACTTTGTGTTGAAAATAGGGGACCAATCATATACCTGGCAGCGCTGAAAAAGGGGGCCAATCGGCACGCACATCCGTACTATGCCATATATAGGAAGCTACATGTACCCCCACCACCTCGAGGTACGCCCTGCTTATATTGTCAGCAAGATATCACAAAAAGAGTTTAAGCTGGCGCTTTGAAATTTGGTATGCTGATTTGGGATGATGACAATTACCGGAATAACTTTTAAACAAATTTCGAAATTTTTTGCCGGAAGTATGGGCAAGCATAGAGTTGGGGGGGGTGTGGTGGGAGGGGGGCATTGTGTTTTACAAATACACATTTCTGGTTTTCATTTCATATTTAGAGAAGTTGTGTGACGTTTTTGTTATGGTCATGGCGGTCATTTTAGAGGTCATCTTTCCGATACTTTTCGCAAATTTTTAAAGTGTTCCATATGCAATTTGATTTTAATCACCATGCTGTTTGGACAAATCGAGTAATCTTTACCACTCTTAGGGAAAATTCAACTGTGATATTTTACTTATTTGTCCCAGAAAACAGGCTTTCCCATTTTATGCATTTTTTTTCCTGCGGAGACAGCTTGCCTGAAATGCCAAAACCCATTTTCAAGAAAAAAAAATAAGAAAAATATTTCAAATGTCACCTGCTGAAATTTTCAAACGGTATGCTATACCTTTAAACCTGTGCTATATACGGTCACGGTGACTCTTTTAAATGCCGGTTCCCAATATCTTTCGAAAGACCGTGTCCCAAAAAGTTCCATGCGCAGACTAAGCTTAAGGGGAACTGATACACTTTCAGGGGATACAACTTTGTTAAACTTGTTTTGTCTTCCTTCTGAAAAGGGGTCTAGATGAGCTAATTCTGGTTACTTTGAAAATCGAATAACGCTTAAACCGGCGCTTGGGGCGTATGCCGACTCGCAAACGAACACTACAACCTCAGTTGCTGGAACATCTTTTGGTAGTCAATTAAGTTTAATGCAAAACAAACCGCAGGGTTACTGAAGGCTGTAGCTGAGATTGAAGACATTGACAAATCATGCATTTTAATGTAAATTTGAAAAACAAATAAATAAATAAATAAAGAAGTTAAAGGTGTTTAAAGATTTCAAAACCATCATGAAGTGCGCCGCCATTTTGAATATTTAATGAGGTTCTAAACATTTCAAATACGAGTGAGAGTCAATAAGTAACCAGCCTAACTTATTTCCGGTTGAGATCCACCTCTTCTTTTTCGATGTAATTGCCCTCTAGAGTGATGCACTTAAACCAATGGTGTTCAAGTGCCATCAGCCCAGAACTGAAAAAATCAGGGTCCTTTCCATTGACCCACTCCTCAACTGCCGTCACGACTTCTTCATCAGACCGGAAATGAAGTCCACGGATATCCTTTTTCAAGTTTGGGAATAGGAAGAAGCCGCTAGGAGCTAGGTCAGGCGAATAGGCAGGGTGTGGTATTAATTCATACCCGTTTCGCTCTACAGCAGCCATTGCAACTTTGCAAGTGTGGGCTCTCGCGTTGTCCTGTTGCAGCAAAACCCCTTTAGAGAGTTTACCTCGGCATTTTTCACGGATGGCGGTTCTCAGCTGGCCTAACAAGTTTGCATAGTACACTCCAGTTATTGTACTTCTCTTGGGTAAAAAGTCCAACATAATAACGCCTTTTACGTCCCAAAATACTGTGGCCATCACCTTGGCAGCAGATGGTTGCGTCTTGAACTTCTTTGGCCTCGGGGACCTAGGCCCTACTCAATGACGACTCTGAGCTTTATTCTCTGGCTCATAATAATGAACCCAAGTCTAATCATCTACAGTCACAAGACGCAAAAGAAAATCATCTTTTGACCTAAAACACTTCAACAATACGCTGCGTACTGATGCTCTGGTTGTCATTTGCTCATCGTTAAGGGATTTGGGGACCCATTGGGCTGTTAGCTTGCACATACCTAAACGATCGTGTAAGCTTGCTGAAACGCTACCATGTGAAATGCCTAATGCCTGCGTTATTTTTTCCATCTGAATTCGCCTATCAGAGTATACCAGATCCCGAACTGTCTTGTCTTACACATTTCTTCGTCGGTGGCATCCAGTGGGCGTCAAGACCTGGCTTCATCTTCTAAAGACGTTCTACCGCGTTTGAATTCCCCTACCCAGAATTTAACCTGAGCATAAGATGATGCATAAGATGATGCATAAGACCCATAAACATCGGATAACTCGCCATGTAGTTCCTTGCCTGTTTTACCTTTTAAATACAAGTACCGAATTACAGCACGGTACTCAACTTTAGATGAATAGCATGCCTTTGCATCACTAGCCATGTTTGACATTCAATATCTTATTAAAGAATGACTCGATAGCGTGCAATTTTGTACCCATGTATAAAACATATATTGAAACAAAGCATGAAAATCGTGACCGTCTCGGTCCATCGGAAATGGGATAGGCTGGTTATTTATTGACACGCCCTCGTATTAAATAAAATCTTCGTTCTGATAGAAATTTATGTGGTTTTCAAGCAAAAGCCATAAATGCCTAGAGAAGAAGTTACATATACAAATATAGAGGTTGAATATTCTTGCAAGCCTTGCGTTTTGTTTTGTTTTTAACTTAATTGACAATCAAACACTGACCCAGTAAGCATTCTACATAAATCTATAGCGGGCCGATATCGGCCCGTCATGGTAGCTGACGGACCGATAACGGCCCGCTGTAGATTTATAAATAATGCTAGCTGGGGAATACGTTGTACCCCTCTCCACATGAAAAAAGTGAGACCCTACAAATGCTAGCACGAACACACATCACTGGCTTGATATAACCCGATAAACTTAGATATCGTTGATGGGGCTATAAACCACAGAACAGGGCTATGAAAATATGTCCATCTTGTCCAACTTGTCCCATTTCCCTGAGGACAAATAAGAAATTTCAATTTACTTGTCCTGGGACAAGGACTTCATACCTCTAGCTATGAAGAGTATCCGGATTATGAAATATTTTTCTAATTTCTCCACAAAAAAAACATATGTTGTGGGTATTCATTAGACGCGCCTCACCGAGGCGCTTCTAATGAGTACCCACAACATATGTTTTCGAAAAATATGAAAAATGTCAATTTTCGGGAAGTAGATCTTCGTTGGATTAGTATATTTTGACCGTTTACTTGTCCCTGGATATGTAATAAAATTTGATAATTCCACAACCCTGCACAGAACATCACTGCATTCGAATGTTTTTAATTGTTTTAGTATCGTTTGATTTCAGGCAAGTATTTGCATTGTATGATTCTATGCAAGAGGTTAACCGATATATACCAGAGATAGAGTGGCCTTTTCTAGTCTTACACGGTGAAAGCGATGGCATAACTAGCGTGAGGGGATCCAAACTCATTTTTGAGAAAGCGAGGAGTAAAGATAAACAGTTAAAGGTGGGTTACATCTGTAGTGTTTTCTTTGTTTCTAAAGGCAATCTTTTTGACGTTTATTACATTAAACTTGGTGCAAGAATATAGAATATAGACTGTATAGAATGCAGTCGAACTTCAATGGCTCGGAACTACCCATGTCGAGCCATGGGTAGTTCGAGCCATTGAGAATTTATCATAGCGCAAGGTCAGGCGGTAAATGGAGATATAATGGGGATGTCTTTGCCTTCTTCTATAATATAATGGTAATTTGGGTGTATTCATTAGAATCACATCGATGAGGTGATTCTACTTATTTCACACACAACAAATATTTTCATGATAAAATAAGAAACTATCCTAAAATATCCTTAAATATTTTTTTCTTGTTTTTTGAGCTATCGGAAGAATTTTCTAGGGACTCAAAAACGCCCATTAGTCTATATATTGATATATCCAAATCTGCTAAGTCAATTGCAACTGACCTAGCAGATTTGAATACATCATCATATAGATTAATGGACATGTCTTTGTGGGCTGGCGAGGATCTAAGAGCTGCAGTCTAGTCCTTGATACTATCTGTTCACCTTTTCTTGTCCAATCTCCATGAACCTTCAACTCTTCCTTGCATAATATATTGTCTGCGAGGTTCCGCGCGAGTAGAACTGGTTTAAGCCCACCACCACCCCTTCACTCAAGTAGTTTACTGACCGGTCCAAGATGACTCCTCTGCTGCAGTTCTTCTCTGTTCGTGTGTCGGTGGTTACATCTGTAGTGTTTTGTGGCGTTTGTTTTGTCTTTGTTTGTTCCTCATCTCTTCTTCGTTTGGTGCTCTGGAGACTGTGCCTCGTGATTATGGCATTTCCTGTGTATTTTCTCAAATATTTGATCATGACTAAGGAACGCATCATCTCAATGAGTAGAGAGTTTGAGCTTCTTAACCAAAGCGATGAGACCATTATCATCATCTTGGTGTACCGCCTCATTGGTTATGTGATCCTAGTACGAGCTGTTCAGTAGTTTGTGCTAACATCTCATTTCTAAAGGAGTTGATTCTTTTTCTCGAGTTCTGCAGTCAGAGGTCAAGCCCCACAAGCGTATAAGAAAGTGGGTGTAACGAGGAAGCGCCTCAACAATCTCTGAAGCCTCGTAGTCTTCTCTTTTTTTTATTGTGTATGGCACAGCATTTCCTACAAGATTGCTTGTGCGCCCAGCGAAGACTCATATCAGCCTGCACATCTACACATTCTAAACAGAACCTCTGTCGTTCATGTAAAGAAAGCTTGGACGATATACTACCCATAAGGCGCTTAGCAATGAATCTGATCTGCCTGCACATTTGCGCATGCTGATCTGAGTCATTGCTTGGCGTACATGCGATATTGTAGGAAATATTGTGCCCCGGCTGTTAGTTTCAACTTCGCTCTTGTTTGGAAAATCCTGGGCAGAATCTCCGGTTCGGAGCCCTCATCAGATAGGATGGATCCTAGGTATTTACTGATGATGATGATGATGATTTGGTGTTTAACATTACAACATTATTTAAGTCATATCGAGACGATGGAAAAGTGATCATGAAAGCCTCTGTGTAATTAAGTGCCGAGCAGTCGTCGAATTCCGCCTCCATTGGGGTTCGAACCCGGGAACTCGTGATCCAAAGTCAGTACCGCTAACCTCTTGGCCACCCGGATGATCCCTAGGTATTTGAAACGTTGTAATGGTTCTAGCTTTGTCTTATTCAGTCTGGCATCGAGCTTAGCTTAGATGCCTCTGAGTTGTGCGTCATCACTTTAGTCTACTCTGGCCCAATATCGATGTTGTTGGCCTTGGTTATTTCGTCGAGATGATGATGAGTCAGTTCCTTGATTTCCTTCTTTTTATGGATTCCAGAAATACCGTCTGCGAATCGAATTTGAACAGTTTCTCTGTTTCTGATCCATAGCATACACTTAGCGGTCATTATACACATTACTCTAATGCGTAAGAAAAAATATTTGCAATAAAGAGAGGTCACCCAATATAAAATATTTTCCTCCTGTATCATAGGAGCTACTCTTAAAGAAAGGAAAGGATTTGCTCCCCCTGGGGGAGTTAATTCTTTCCTTTAAGAGTAGCCTATATTTTGAAAGTGATACTAGAGAGATTTTTTCTTGACTTTTCCTTGTGTGTGTTTAAATAATTCCGTTCTGGCTAGGTTCCTTTTGTTTGCTGCTATTTCACTTTCGAAAAAAAAAAACTTGAAGAACGTTAGTGACAGAAGAGAGCCTTGTCTCACTCCAACAGTGGCCCTGGACCACTTGCCTGCAGTGCCACCATGTCCAGGTGGGCACTGATATAATATTTTCTCACAGTGGACGATAAGGGTTTCATGCCACACTTTGTCGATGATATTGATGATATTCTGCTCTGCACTGTTTGCCATTCATCCTCTGGGCGCGTCAGTGAATGATGGGATGGACCTTTATAGTTTTGAAATGGGTATGATTGGGATGTCCCAGTATTTGGGACGATTAGGGTAGCTTGAAGCTGGAAAAATGTTACAAACATCAATAATACATCAGATCATAGCCTGTAAGAGATGGAAGAAATTATCCATATAGTCTGAGTACAAAACACCTCAGACAGGATAGGACAATTATATATTCTCTTCATATAAGATTGTTTACTTTATGCATAATTACATGACTGGAATATTTGATTAAAATGTTATAAAACAGAGTTCTGTATATTGTATGTAAATGATATATTGTAAGATGCAGCAAAGGATGGTCCTCCCTGACCTACTGTGCTTCATTTGACGCGGGGTGAAGAGGGGTGGGGTAAAAAAATCTTTCTGGTGTTGAATGTGTTTCTCATCCAGACGTCTGGGATTAAATATTGGCTGAGTATGTTATGTAACTATACGCTGAGACTTTGTCACATGGAACGGGTGACTGAAGGACGGGTGAGCTGATAAAACGAAAAACTGTAGGATCAAGTCAAACAGCTTCGTTTAAAGTTTGATCTGGTTACACATGAGACTTTCCTATCTAAATACTGTAAGATAACACCGTATTCACCCTAAACATTTAAACACCTTCATAGGCGTAGCGTCTATAACACACAATACGCATGTGCGTAACATGCATAAGAAAATATTTATAATAAAGTGGCATTATCAAAAACTATTTTGCTTCTTTACCATAGGGGCTGCTCTTTAAGGAAAGAATTTGCTCCCTATGGGAGCAAATTCTTTCCTTTAAGAGTAGCCCCTATTTTGGAAGCGATTCTAGGCACAGTTTTCTAGATTTTACTTAGGTGCGTAAAAATAATTCCATTCTAGCTACACCAGTGACCTTAACTCATCGCCATTCTTATCCGAAAAATTTAAAAACATATTTGACTGCCTGATTATGTGTATTCAAATTACTGAGTGACAAAGAGTGTAGACCCAATAGCGGCCTCTGATCACAGTATACACTATTTGTTCAAGCATGTCTGTCCAAATACTTAGTATAAGTACGGAATGGTAAATTTTCCTTTTTATGCTTAAGCGGAGTTCATGCACTTTCAAGATAGGCAACTCTGTCAGCTCTGTCAAAAGTGATGTGTCACTTTCTGAAAAGGGGTCTACTCTTTAAGTAAATAATTTGCTCTCAAAATTCTTTCCTTATAGAGTAGACTCCTTTTAAGAAGGAGATTGGTATGCAGGAAAGTAAACAGGAAGTCAAAAAAGTTGTCTCCCTTGAGAAAACGGTGGAAAATCTCCGTGTAGCCCTTTGTCTCAAGGGGACTTGATACAATAGGTAGATATTCCGCCATTCTAAAGGAAGGCAACTGTGACTTCCTGTTTGTGCACTGGACACCAGCTCTCATCTGAAAAAAGGATATACACTAAAAGGTAAGAATTTGCTCCCGTGGGAGCAAATTCTTTTCTTTTCTAGTAGGCCCGTTTTCAGAAGAGAGAAAATCACTTTGACGGAAATACCACCCCTAAAATGTATTCATTCCCCCAAACACAAATTTTATTTATTTATTTATTTTCAATTTGATTGTTGTTTTCATTGCAGCTGTTTCCGGAGGCGCTCCATTCTCTCCACCGTGAATTAGAACCCGTCAAAACGGAAACGTTTACTGCTATAGCTAACTGGATAATTGAACGAGCTTCACAACTATAGTTTAATTCACCATTTCTGCGGATATGCCGTCAAGGGCTTTGCGAAAAAATGACTCGGTTCTCAATGACAAATGCACCACCTATAAACAAAAGATAAAAAAATATTTGAATATACATTTGTACCAACATTTCTTCATAGTCTCCTGACGAATCAAAAAGTTGCAAAACAATTTTAACATTGGTCTTATTGCCCGCCATTGTATTTTGGAAAAACGTCACATTAACGCTGATGGGCATTTTAGTCTGGAAACACACAAAAGGGTAATTGGCAAATAGTGCAGACCCAGATCAGACGCCTCAGAACGCGGTGTCTGATCTGGGTCTAAACTGTTTGCATAAAATAATTTTATGAAACATAGCAGTAATAGAAATAGACCGGTCAAACGTGTTCTGGTAGAAGAGTCCACTCAACGCAAATGAGTTAGTCAATTACTTGAAAATAATGTGGTCTTATATCAATATAAAAAAAAAAATATAGATTTTTTGACGATGTCGTTAAAATCATTTGCTGACCCATGAATATAAACATATGTATGGAAAACAGTATATGTCATGATATTCATATTTTGCGTAAAGCGTTATTTTTCATATTATCAAAGGCGACTTTCTTAACTAAGTGTAGTGTTTTGGGATGTTTGATATCTGGTTTTAACTTCTCTTGTAAATGGTATTAAAATACGAAACTATAGAAGAAATAACTAACTGTTTAGTAAAATCAGCTTTGCCCATATTTTCGATTGTACTAGTAAAAACTGCTTTCGTAAGAAAAGATAAACAAGGTTAGCTTTTTTCTAAAAAGAAACAAGGTTAGCTTTTTAAAAAGCTTAGAAAGTCAACCTTTTGCATGATTGAATAATGCATTGGCACGTAATGGTGTTTCAAAGAGCTACACTGACGCACACTTCTTGCCATTTATCTCTGCTTAACCTGAATAATCGGAATGAAGCCGGTGACTCTGTATGTTGGAAAGGGTGTTTGTGTGTGCATTTGGGTGTTTAGAAGCACCATAATTCATGTGGTACGTGTTACCTCATCTTAGTCTTCTATGAGTCTTTACCCCACATGATCAGCACCCCAGCCCCCCTCCCCCCCCCCTTCCCCCCCACCAGCATCTACGTTTTTTGTTTGAAGATGTTTCAAAATTAATTTTAAATACAATGCCTGTCCCCGAAGTTCTGAAACTTTTTCATGCTCATGTTTAGTAAACAAAAATGCAAATTGTTTATTATTTGAGATATATTAGCATGAAAAATTTCATGTTCAGCTGAGTTGAGCATGAAAACAGTTTTATAACCTCGGA
Source organism: Anodontia alba (assembly GCA_964016985.1). Lineage (NCBI taxonomy): Eukaryota > Metazoa > Mollusca > Bivalvia > Lucinida > Lucinidae > Anodontia > Anodontia alba. The sequence goes on from OZ024824.1 coordinate 7,009,891, forward strand.
CCCTGGTTTGTATGAATTATGACTGAATCAAATCGTAGACAATTGTAGGTTATAGATTAATTTCAAAGACGTTTTGTCTGTTAGTTAACCATTCCATTCCTGCAGACCAATATAGGTACTTTTGCAAACAGTGCAGATCCATTTTTTCATAGATTTTCAGAACTTTTCTGTTTTTAAACCAGCTTTTCAATTAGTTGTTTACTTCTAGCAAATTTTACAGCATACTGTTTATTAATACAGTCGACTCTCGTTATCTCGAACTCCAAGGGACTCTATGAAACACTTCGAGATATCCATACTTCGACATATCAGATTTGCGGAACTGAGGAAAATAATCGAACAAACATCTTAAACAGAATGAATATGTAATTTGACTCCTAAGTTAAGAGATATATTGAAAACATTGTGGAAAAGAGAATAGGAGCAATTTCTCCTCTTTTTCACATTGTATTATTTTGTTGCCTTTTGGTAGCTCTGTGTTAAAACATGGGCCAGGTTTTCACTTCGAGATAAGCTGTTATTCTAGATAAGCGAGTTCGAGATAACGAGAGTCGACTGTATTTCCCATTTCCTGTATTATATGGAGAAAACTTGACCTGTGTTTCAGCGAAGTCGTTTAAAGTGTTCATGACCTAATATGTGTATACAGCCATGGGGTAAGGAGGGATATCCCGGGGAATGCAATTTTGATTGAACTGAAGGGTTTTGCTATTTTGATCATATGTTGTACGGTTCAACAATAAGTCTTTAACACATTTTGAGAAAATAACGTCAACATATACCCGTAGAAATGCAAGTCTAAGCTAAATGCCAAGACTCAGGCCTCAAAGCTTTCTTGGTTCTGGAGAAGAATAATAATCCTTTCACTCCTGAGTGGACTCTTCTATCCTTGAATTTGGACAGGTCCACTGATACAAAAAGAGTTTTCAGTCTAAAATCAAAAACAGAATGGCAAACAGTTTAGATCCTGATGAGACGGCTAATACTAGCCGTTTCATCAGGATCTACACTGTTTGCAAAGGTATATGTTTTGGTCTGCAGTGTTGAAACAGTAAGTAGTTTTTGTGGGGCGGTTTACCGTCACCAGAGTTAATATACCGCATTTCAACTATTCGTTCAGTTGAAAATACCTACCTAATAATAAAATACCTACATAAGACACTTGAGTTGCTGCTTCTGTATAGCTGTTAACCAAATCTGTATAGCAATATCCAGGGCAGATGGAGCCCTCAAGCCCTGGTCGGCAATCCATCTAGGGGAAGACAACTCCAAAGAAAAACCTACATATCTGGATTTGCCTGTTCCAGCTACGCAACGTTTGCTTCGGTAGCTGGGGCGGAAGAAATAATTTCTCTGATTCAACGGCCCAAACGGCGATGCAGCAGCATGTTGTGGAGCATGAACAGCATGACAAGGCACTAAAGAAGTCATGGTCATCCACTGCATCCGGGCTTAGCTCCAGATGTCCTGACAATGTCTTGCCTCTGGATCCAGCTAGGTCAGGTCGAGAGAGTGAGGTTGACTCTGTGCGCCTCTCCCTCACTATAATCCAATTCATAGCATATGTCATCTTAATCATATACACACAGCAACAGCAAGAACACATACGGGAAAAAAAGGTAAGAGAAAAGTCCAGGCAGTGCAACAATCACAAACCGCAGCCCTTCCCAGACCCAAAGAGGAAGAGGAAATCGACAAATCCAAACAAGCACAAATCGAACAAACGTACGAAAGCACTAAGATTAGCTCTCTCCTCCCCAAGCGAGGTAATCGCAATACTAAAAGGACTGAAAAACACAAGACCAAAATGACACACGGAAAGACACAACAAATCGCCTCGTAGAATAAACCACAAAGCAGCAAAGAGTAAGACTAACACCGGGACCACCGCCTTAGAACGATCAGTAGAGTAAACTGCCGTGGGGTTTAAAGTACTATTACAGCTAGCTAACTTCACTCTGGGTCCCGATGCTACTCTTAATACAGAAACACATAAAAATTCGGTTTGCATAAAGGCTCCCAACTCAGTCAATGCATCAAAGCGAAAACATAAAAATCAAATTAACCACTATAATAAACAAAGACGAGTACTCATGGCTAGTTCTACTGTATGCCAGAGTAAATGAAAACCAATAGTTGAACCACGGTGGGCCAAGCCAAAGACATATCGCCAAGCCCCAACCCACTGATTAAAGTTTTACGAAGAGGCCGTCATTGAGTCTGAGGCCCGAACCGCCGTCGTGCAATTAAAGAGTGAAGCATAACCATCAACAATGATTAGGTTGACAACTAGGCATGCAGTCTGCCACATAATATCCCAGCAAGCAAAAGATATAGGACCCACATGGGCCACAAATGGGTATTTATATGGGTCCTATATGGGCAACCCATAAGGGACTCTCATGAGGGATTTGCAACATGGTTCCATGTTGGACCCACATGGACAAAGCCATATGGGAACTATATGGGTTCAGTATGGGAAAATCAACCCACATTTATCTTCCAGAAAAAAAACAAAAACTTTTAGACATTTTTATACAAATGATTATAAGTCCCCAGTCCCAGCCCATATGATGGACTGGTAAGGTCCCAACCTTCGAGACCTTCGTACATGTGCAAGTTATTGCACATGCGTAGAATCAAGAGGCCTTAAAGATATAGGTGTCCTTTTTAATAGTTGGACATGGTGGCCTCATGCGTATTTATATATACCTCAATTTTAAAAGTAATAGAGACATACAAGTTAAAATAAAAATATGACCATGAATAGACGTCCATGTCGGAAAAATAGTCAAGATGAATTTAGTAAATGCATTCATTTTGTAATGAACACACTATTATTTTTATTTTCTTATTATCATTATTATTTGCATTTATGTCAGAAAATTTACTAATTTTTTTTAATATTTTGTTTAAATAGTGGTACAGTTGTTCCCCTTAATGCCCATATTGACCCCATATGGGTCCCATATAGTAATGGGAGGTCAACATTGGAACCATAGAGGTCCATAGGAGCCATTTGGGCCCCAATTATGTATCTTGAAATTATCATTTTTCCATGATTATTTCAGTTTTATCTCGGGGTCCCACAGATTTGAATTTATTTTTATAGTTCTCGAATTTTATCAATATGCGACCTGTATGGGTCTAATATGGGCAAAAAAGCCTATATAGGGCCCATTTAGGACCCTAATGGGATAAATGCCCAGAATCAGCTCATATGGTTCACATATATACATGTTTGTTGGCCAAATTTTACCAATATGGGACATATATGGGTCTTATTTGGGCAAAAAAGCCTATATGGGGCCCATGTAGGACTTGAATGGGATAAATGCCCAGATTCTGCCCATATGGGGCCAACATATACATGTTTGCTGGGATCCAGGCTATAGCCACTTCTTTTATAACGGTTAATAAGTTTTCTGAATTGCTCCGAAAAGTTAGATTTACCTACAATTTTTCTAAATCTGTACACTAAGTCACCGTAAAATTCTGGCCATACAATAAGCCCTGTGGCGATGGGGGAGCGGCGAAGCAACAGATGAGGACGCACTGGAAGCTGTAGTTGCGAACCTGCACACAGGCGGCTTGGTTCTATACGGTCGCTTTCCTCAAGAATGAAGCAGTATGGGGAATTCGGCAGCCAAACTGAGTGAATGAGCAGACCTTTTTAGGATCGCACAGCTCACCCCCTTAGCATAGGGAAGGGGCTAGAAAAGGTGCCCTAAACAATTGCCTGCTTCAAAACCCCTGCTGGTTAACCGCGATCATCGTGGATCCCATTTAGCGGTCGAGCAAGAAAGAAGAAGATAAAGGTGATACCTTTAACAATCGGTGCATGGAATGTGCGCACCTTGATGGACAGTGCTGGCTCAGACACACCACAGCGTAGAACAGCTCTAGTTGGTAGAGAACTTGATACGTACAAAGTCGAGATTGCAGCTCTGAGAGACTCGCCTTGCAGAGGAAGGGCTATTAAAAGAAGTTGGTGCTGGCTATACTTTCTTCTGGAGTGGATGCAAGAAAGAAGAGCGGCGTGAAACAGGAGTAGGCTTCGCCATCAAGTCACACCTTGTCAACAAACTCTCAGGACTTCCAAAAGGCATGAATGACCACCTGATGACGCTGAGACTTCCTTTATCTGGGAAGAGGCATGCAACTATTGTGAGTACCTATGCACCCACAATGACCAACCCAGATGAGGTCAAAGACAAGTTCTATGATGATCTGGATTCTTTGATTTCTGCTACACCCCGGACAGAGAAACTCATCCCCCTGGAAGACTTCAATGCTAGAGTGGGCACAGACCACCAAACCTGGGAAGGAGTGATTGGGACAGAAGGAATAGGAAAGTGCAACAGCAATGGCCTCCTCCCTTTGAAGAAATGTGCAGAAAATGAACTGCTGATCACTAAAACAGTCTTCCATCTGCCAACTCGCAACAAGACGTCATGGATGCATCCTCGCTCCAAACACTGGCATCTCACTGATTATGTCATAGAACGAAGGAAGGACAGACAGGATGTCAGAGTGACAAAGACTATGTGTGGTGCAGACTGCTGGACAGATCACAGGCTTGTTGTCAGCAAACTGAACCTGCGCATTCAGCCTGCACGGCGACCACAAGGCAAGAAAGTGCCAAAGAGACTGGATGTCTCCAAGCTGAAACAAGACAGCAAGAGGCAAGCCTTCATCAATGATATCTGCAGCCGATTAGATGCAGTGGAACTCCGTTCAGTTGATCCAGAAGAGAACTGGACAGTCTTCAGAGACACCGTTCCCTCTTCAGCAATAGATTCCCTAGGACCAGTATCTCGCAAACACCAAGACTGGTTTGACGAGAATGCGAGAATGACGAAGAAATCCAGGGACTCCTTGAAGAGAAACACAAGGCATACCTTAGTGATACCAGCTCAGTATCCAATAAGGCGGCATATTCAAATACATGCAAGACAGTCCAGACTAGGCTTAGAGATATGCAAGACTCCTGCTGAGCAGTAAGGCTGACGAAATCCAGTCCTTTGCGTACAGAGAGGATATGAAGAAATTCTTTGATGCGCTAAAGACAGTTTATGGTCCCCAGAGCTCAGGAACCACCCCTCTTCTCAGTGCAGATGGAACTAGTCTTCTGACTGACAAAGAGGCTATCTTCAAAAGACGGGCTGAGCACTTTGATAGTGTTCTTAATCGGCCATCATCTATCAATGATGATGCTATCAACAGACTACCATAGGTGGAATGTAATCTGCTGATTGACGAGTTCCCAACCGTCGCTGAAATAGTGAAAGCAATAAAACTTCTGTCATATGGCAAGGCTCCAGGATCAGATGTAATACCTGCTGAGATCTATAAAGCAGGAGGAACTCCAGTTGCAAAGAAGATGACAGTGTTGTTTCACATTATATGGAGAAAAGAAGCCATCCATCAAGAATTCAAGGATGCATCAATTATCCACCTATTCAAACGGAAAGGGAATCCTCAGTTGTGTGATAATCATCGTGGCATCTCTTTATTGTCAATTGCTGGAAAGGTCCTTGCAAGAATTCTATTTAACCGACTGAATGAACACCTTGAACAGTCAGGGCTTCTACTAGAAAGCCAGTGTGGATTCAGAAAGGACAGAGGAACAACTGACATGATCTTCACAGCTAGGCAGCTTCAAGAGAAATGCCAGGAACAGAACATGGACCTCTACATAACCTTTGTTGACCTTACCAAAGCATTTGATACAGTCAGTCTTGAGGGTCTTTGGAAAATTATGGCGAAGTTTGGCTGTCCGACCAAGTTCATAGCAATGGTGAGGCAGTTCCACGATGGTATGCTTGCACGGGTCCAAAATGATGGTGAGTTTTCTTATCTATTCCCCTGTGACAAACGGTGTCAAGCAAGGCTGTGTACTAGCCCCAACTCTGTTCAGCATGATGTTCTCTGCAATGCTCACAGCTGCTTTCCAGGATGGTGACAATGGTATACCTATTATGTATCGCTTTGATGGGAAGCTTTTCAACCTAAGAGGGATGCAAGCCAAATCCAAGGTGCAGATAGAGACGAGTTCTTCTTTGCCGATGATATGGCAAAGGGTGCTCCAACAGAAGAAAAAAATGCAAAAAGGTGTAGGTCAAGTTTCTGACTCATGTGACAGCTATGACCTCACAATCAGCATCAAAAAGACCGAGATGGTTTATCAACCAGCACCTGGCAAGCCTTACAAGAAGCCCATCATTACAGTGAAAGGTCAAAGATTGCAAGTGGTAGTCAAGTTCACCTACCTTGGAAGCACATTGTCAAGAGTCGTGCACATTGATGATGAAGCCAATGCCAAGATTGTCAAAGCTAATGCAGCATTTGGCCGACTACGTGGTAGGATCGTGTTTGGGATCGAAGTGTAATCAGACTTGACACAAAGCTGAAAGTCTACAAAGCTATGGTGCTGCCAACACTATTGTATGCATGCGAAACGTGGACAGTTTATCAACGGCACGCTAAAAGACTGAACCACTTTCATACAAGCTGCCTTAGAAAACTTTTCAAGATTAAGTGGCAAGACAGGATTCCAGACACAGAAGTCCTGAAAAGGGCAGCAGAAGCAGGTTGTACGTACTCTTCTAAAACTGGCACAATTAAGATGGGCAGCCCATGTTACCAGGATGCCTGAGGAACGTTTGCCAAAGAAAATCCTCTATGGAGAACTAGAAATGGGCAAACGCTCCCATGGTGGTCAGAAGAAGCGATACAAAGACACCCTCAAAGCTTCCCTCAAGGATTTCAGCATACCAACAGAGTCATGGGAACAAATTGCACAGCACCGAGCAAAATGGCGAGGTCTAATCAGAAGAGGTGCTAGTGAATAGGCGCGTGTGATTAAGATTGGTCATTGTTAGTAATGACAGACGAACTATATACCTACCTAATAACTACCTAAAATCGCCCCAAAAGTAGTTCCCTGCTGACGCTGATAACGCTAAATTCTGCATTTAAACATATTAGCTTTATACACTCCGATGCTTATAGATAGCGAATAAATGAACAAAAGCAAAGGAAACGTCAAACTTTTTTGAAGAAATAAGATTTAGATCGTATTGAGTACAATATCGGCAGACGAATATGAATACAACAGTACTCCAGAAAAACACTCAATATACAGCGTTGTCTCAAAAGCAGAGGTGATTTTAGGAATTTGCAATAGAGGGAGGAGCTCTCAATGTGACACAGAGTGGGGTTGGAAGGGTCAAAATCCACAAGGTGCGCGGTAGTAACACACCTATTAAATATTCTGCGTGTCTTCTTTTCTTTCTTCTTATCTAGTGCCTTAGTAAAAGCTGAGTGAGAAGTATTGCTCGAATTGACCAATTTGACCTATATTTCTCGGTAATACAGGCGGGACTTTTAGTGGCAGATCATTTCGTACCGTTAAAACAGTTAGCCTAAGTTCTGCTTCAGAACATGCAAACAATAACAAAAAAAGTCCTTAAAAATACTTATTTTCTAAGATTATTTTCAGAATTAAATATTCAAAGAATATGGTTGGCATTTCCTGCCAACATAATGCTATCTGGTGATTGGGTTGTTTCCCTTGTATAGCCTTAATAAGCTGGGTTATTTCCCTTTGTAACGTGCAGGGCACCGATCCATCCACTGATATAATAAGTGATACAATTGATTCGTTTATCAATAAATTTAGTATCTTGAAAAACTTCTTAAATACTTTTAAGTCCGGAAAAAATGAAAATCGCGCAGAAAGTTGCGGGAATCTTCATTTTTTTATTATTATTGTTACTTTATTTTTTTTATTATTATTTTTTTTCTGAAGCACGCTTCCATCTAGTACTTTAAACGAGAGGCCACCAGAAATCGGTGCAAATCCCGCGCTCTATAGTAATCTCTGAAAAAAAAAAGTTACCCTAGCCGCGGTTCTACTAACCACAGATAAAATGGAGAGAATAGGCTATTATCAAGCTTCTTTTTTGCATAACAAAGATGGTGGCCTTTGCGAATAAAGTTTATGTATGCTTGTTTGTAAACAAAAATACGGGAATGTTTATAGCGATGGGTTTGACTGTAAAAAGATAATGATGTGAAATCTTGAGCATCTTTCATGGATTTCTTTGTGTCGTCTGTTACGAGACGAACTGCGCAGTCCGTCACATTGTTACTTGTAACCGGTGAACGGCGCGCGTGTAAAAATCGGTATAAGTTTCCAATAAGTGGAGTGAATAGAGATGTCTCTATTTCAATAATAAATACAGATATCTCTTATTGAAATGCATATATCTCAAACTGAAATACAGATATAAGTATTTAATTTAGAAATTCAGATATCTCATTTCAAATACAGATATATGCATTTCAGCAAGAGATACCTGTATTTTAAATGCAAATATCCGGAATTCAGTTTAATTAGAGATATCTCTAATTGAAATGCAGATATCTATTGAAATGTAAATTAAGTGCGATGCAGATATCTATATTATGATCGAAAATAGAGACGCCTGTATTTCAAATACCAATATCTGCATTTCACTTAGAGATATCTCCATTTCAATTACAGATATCTGCATATTTCGATTAAAGATATCAATAATTCCAAAAATACAGATATCTCTGTTTAATAAAAGAGATATCTGCATTTGAAATTAAATAGGTAAAACCTCAAATGGGTTGCAACTATTGAGTATTATTTATGTATTGTTCAAGAGGTCAGCCAACCGCCCCATCAGCACTCTCAGTGCTTTGATTACTACATAAGAGCATGACAGCTATCTTTGGTCACCAGAAAATGACCATTTGAACAAACTGGAGGGTGACCAATCTGACCATTTGAGCAAACTTTCATTCCCCCAACTCAAAGCGGCTCCATATGCGATTTGATAAAATCCAGGCCTGGCACCTTTAGAGGAAAAGTCAGTTAACCTTTACCACCCTCTAGGCTAATTCAGAAGATGACAAATTGATTATATTTTTTTCTTACTTTTCCTAGAAAACAGGATTTGACATTTCATGCAAACTGTCTCCTCCTGAGATAATTTACATGAAATGTCAAAACCTGTTTTCTGGGAAAAAATAAGAAAAATATTTCAAAATGTCATCTGAAATTTTTACCCAGAGTGCTAAGTGTTAACAAGAGCTCCGCCAAGCGGGGCATTATATGCCCGTGGCAAGTAATAAGATGCAGCACATTAACTGGCTCCTGTATAAGTCAGTGCTCCGGATATAAACTGTAAGTGGAATTACAAAAAAAAAAAAAAATTCAAAAAAAATTCATTGGGGCATAATCTCTGCTGATATTTGGTGAACTGTAACCTAAGGGTCCAAGCTGGCCAAGAAATTAAGGGAGAAGTTTGCTGCTTCTAGGGAGAAGTGCTTTCTGACGGAGGACACACCACAGGAGCATGGCTATATTATAAGCTCATATGAGCCTTTGGCACACTATTACCTCTAAACAATATGCTGTGAAAAGTTTACAAAAACTTTCAAAGGAGCATAAATCTGCAAATATTTGGTACACTATAACCTAAAAATAATATGTCCTGCTACACATCATCATGTAAGTATTTATGAAGTTTCAGCTTGATCGGATGTAAACTGTAGGAGGATTTAGCCGGAAACAAAAAAATTAATAGAAATTTTCAAAGGGGTTTAACTGTGCTAATATTTGGTGGACTGTAACCTTGAAACAATATGCACTGCTCCAAATCATGGTCTTACTACAAATCAAGTTTCAGCTTGATCGGATGTAAACTGTAGGAGGATTTAGCCGGAAACAAAAAATTAATAGACATTTTCGAAGGGGTTTAACTCTGCTAATATTTGGTAGACTGTAACCTCGAAACAATACGCCCTGCTCCACATCATGGTCTAACTGTACATGAAGTTTCAGCTTGATTGGACTTAAACTGTAGGAGGATTTAGCTATAAACTAAAAATTAATCAAAATTTTCAAAGAAGTATAACTCTGCTAATATTTGGTGGACTGTAACCTCGAAATAATATGCGCTGCTCCACATAATGGTCTAACTATACATGAAGTTTCAGCTTGATCGGATGTAAACTGTAGGAGTTAGCCGGAAATGAAAAGTTTACAGAAATTTTCTAAGGGGCATAACTCTGCAAACATTTGGTGGACTGTAACCCCAAAACAATATGCGTTGCACCACATCATGGTCTAACTATATACCAAGTTTCAGCTTGATTGGATGTAAACTGTAGGAGGAGTTAGTCGGAAACGAAAAGTCTATTGAAATTTTCAAAGAGGCATAACTCTGCTAATATTTGGTGGATTGTAACCTCGAAATAATATGCGCTGCTCCACATCATGGTCTAACTATACATGAAGTTTCAGCTTGATCGGATGTAAAATGTAGGAGGAGTTAACCGGAAATGAAAAGTTTACAGAAATTTTCTAAGGGGCATAACTCTGCAAACATTTGGTGGACTGTAACCCCAAAACAATATGTGCTGCGCCACATTATGGTCTAACTATATACCAAGTTTCAGCTTGATCGGATGTAAACTGTAGGAGGAGTTAGCCGGAAACGAAAAGTCTATTGAAATTTTCAAAGGGGCATAACTCTGCTAATATTTGGTGGACTGTAACCTCGAAATAATATGCGCTAACTATATATGAAGTTTCAGCTTAATCGGATGTAAAATGTAGGAGTTAACCGGAAATGAAAAGTTTACAGAAATTTTCTAAGGGGCATAACTCTGCAAACATTTAGTGGACTGTAACCCCGAAACAATATGCGCTGTGCCACATCATGGTTTAACTATATACCAAGTTTCAGCTTGATTGGATGTAAACTGTAGGAGGAGTTAGCCGGAAACGAAAAAGTTTACGGACGGACGGACGCCATACCCCGTAACATAATACGTCCCGTTTTTCAAACGGGCGTATAAAAATGAATAACATATGACGGACACAAGATGAGGCTAAATTAGATCATGGCTGTGAAAGAAAAGAAACTCAAATTATAATATCATTTTATTTACACTGTTCGTTAAATGCAAACTCACAGCAAAATGGGTCTAAAAAGAAAAACAAAACTTCAAAATTGATACAAAATGATAAACAAAACGGATTAGATGTGGATCTTGGATTACATAAAAGAACAGTTGAACTCTATTCAAATATTCACAAATGTTACATCACGAAAACATGCCTATACAATTTTGACCCCCTTAAACCCCACTTTTATATAGTATAACTGCAGTTTATAGGGGCATACATTATTTTTCTTATTTCTGCTCAAAAACATAGATTGTGGGTACTCATTAGAACCGCCTCGCTGAGGCAGTTCTAACGAGTACCCACAATCTATGTTTTGATCAGAAATGTAAAATATACAAATTTTTTATCTGAAAATTTTCATTTTTTTTGGTGGTAAAATTTTCAGTATATCTGAATAAACGTGTTTTCGTAATGATATTTTTTACCCTGATCAGATGCTACATTCTGCAGCATCTGCCTGTTCCAATTCTAAAGGCAACTATAGTAAAAAGAGGTACATGTACTAAGAAAACATTTACACATCTCTAATAGTATATATGAGTCATGTCATGGGAAAAGAGCCATTAGGTTGGTTGGTTTTGAGTTTAAAGGCCTTGTCAACACTAGTTAAGGTTACGTTGAGCTTGCAAGTTTACCTAAGCACACTTTTTCTGGGCATGCGTAGTCCTCCAAGTGGTTACCCAATACTTGTGCACATTCTTTTGCCAGAAACTGACAACTGCCCTTCTTGAATCTGCAAATAGCAATGGTTCAGGTGAGCCTGTGCATCTGCTCAGTGTCACCAGAGCCTATGTTGTTGGCTCACGTAAGTGGTAGAGCAAGAGGAAACTTCAGCTAAAGAACTGTACATGCAGCCTCACTTAGGGGCCAGACATGCGCTTATGCGATGGAAAGTCCAAAGAGCATTTCTAGTGATATAGCTCATGTATGTTTCCCTGCATATATACCTTCCTAGCAGAATTCCCAGAACTTTAAGGGACTGGATCCACTCAGTATTTTTCTTCAATTTTTAATAGAAAACAACTTTTGTGACTTCCTGTTTGCCTTTCGGTTCAGCACACAAATCTCCATTACTAAAACACGCCTATTCAAATGAAAATTTCACCCCAAAAACTGAAAGTTTTCAGATAAAAATTCTGATATTTTTCATATTTCTGCTCAAAAACATAGATTGTGGGTACTCGTTCGAACCAACTTTTGTGGGTATTCGATAGAACTGACTCACCAAGGGGATTCTAATGAGTACCCACGATCTATGTTTTTGAGCAAAAATTTGAAAAAATAATGTATACCCCTGTAAACACCAGTTTTACTTTATAAAATGGGGTCAAAATTATATAGGTATGTTTTTATGATGTTTTCGGAAAATGGGCCTATTCTAAAAGGACAGAATTTGCTCCAAAGAGCCAAAAACAGTTTTGAAAGAGTTCCTCTTGAAAATGTATCCATTACTTTAACTCTTTGCATGCTGAGTAAGTTTGCATGCTTTTTTGTCATCTACTGTTTTTTGGAGTTTTTTTTTTTTAAATAATTTTTTTCAAAAAAAAAAAAAACTTTTAGGAATACCATCAGAGTGTCAAACAGTTTGGATCTAGGTCGGGCCTGACCTAGGTCCAAACTGTTTGCAAAGATCCTCAGCAATTGACAAAAGTTGCCACTAGCCAGGAAAGAGTTAATTTTCCACGAAAAGGGTTCTTTTTTGTTCTAAATATTAAAATGTGCTACACTTGTTCTTATCTTATAAAAAATATCCAGTATTTAAAATTGTGATGTATATGTCACACAATGAAAATAAAGTATTTCACAAAACACACTGTTTATGTGCTACTACAAACCTATAAAACACATTCATTTTTATACAAATTGCATATCAAATTAACTCTTAAAGGGACTATCACAACTGCAGCAGACAACATTTGAGCCAGCGCACAACAAAACCTACAATAAGACCAGCAAAGACTCAGATCAGACTGTACCTTTGTCCATTATGGCAAGTGTTCTTATTGTCCTCTTTGAACAGCACTGAGGCTGTAGAAGGCACATGTGATCAGCGAGGGTTCTGATCAGACTGTGCAGATGCACAGGCTGATCTGAGTCTTCGCTGGTCACACATCTTATTGAAGGTTTTGTCGTGCGCTGCCTCATTTTTATTATTTTTTTATTTTCATAGAAAATGTTGACATTTCATGTGAATCAACTGCTTGGCAGACATGATGATGGTTTGGTTTTTTGCATCTCTTTCAACATTATTTAACCTTTACCACTCTGTGGGCATTTTCAGTGGATGGCAAATTGATGATATTTTTCTTATTTTTCCCAGAAAACAGGGTTTGACATTTCATGCAAATTGTCTCCTAAGGAGACAATTTGCATGAAATGTCAAATCCTGTTTTCTGGGAAAAATAAGAAAAAAATTTCAAAATGTCGTCTGCTGAAAATTTTACCCAGAGTGCTAAGCGTTAAGTCCTATCAAGATGATGGAAGAGTAATAATGAAAGGCTCTAAGCAATGAAGCGCCATGCAGTCGTAAGGTGAATTTCGTCTTTAGCAGGATTCAAACTTAGGATCTTGTGATCCAAAGTTGGGAAAGCTAATCTCTCAGCCATCTGGGAACTTCTGCCTGGCACAGAATTCACAAGGAATGACAAGACTTATTTTTTATTAGAATGTCATCTGCTACAAATTTTGCTTGGCGCCTTAAAGGTTAAAAATATCAAATTAATAGCAGCCAAAATTGTAAAATACAGCATGTATATTTTATACATTTTCCAGGAAATAAGTATTTAGGTGAATGGATTCACTTGGAAGTTCTTTCTGCCATTTTATAAGGGAGACAATTTTTGCGGCTTCCTGTTTGTGTTACTGCACACCAAGTCCCTTCTAAATAAGGGTCTTCCCTAAAAGGAAAGAATTTGCTCCCAAAGGGAGCAAATTCTTTCCCTTTAGAGAAGACCTTTTTTCAGAAGAGAAAAAACTGTCTCACAGAGTTGCCGCCTCTAAAAATACATCCATTCCCCTTAATGTGAGTCGTCTTTGGAAATGATTCACAAGAAATGCTTACTTTCTAATATGATTCACAAGAAATGTGAAGCCTTATTTTGTGGGAGAAATTAGAAAAATGTCACTAACTGAGCCACAATGTTACAAACTATACCTCCTGAGCATGTGTACCCTGCATAATCTCAGATAAACCTATGCATCAGTCTTTGCTGTCCACTTGTGAAAGCCTTGAATATTTGGCTATCTATTGTATCCAGCTAGGACTTATATACAGACTTGTCTTCACTGAGCTCATGTGCTTTCAGGTACTTTTTTTCCACACTGCAGCTCAATTTGTTCCATTAACCCTTGTGCTGCCTTTGCAAACAGTGTAGATCCAGATCAGTTGGCTTCTGAAGCCAACTGATCTGGATCTGCACTGTTTGCCATTAATTATGTGAATTTATAGCAACAATCCAGATCAAGTAGTCTGATTGGCTGAAAATTAGAAGTGGGCATGGCATCTTAATTTATTCAACAGGACAAGAATTAACCCATTTATGCTCAGTGCTCTGCTACCTCAGCTCTTTGGACACGTCCATTTCCAAATAAAAGGGGTGTCTGTTTGGTTTTTATAATTACCAGGTTTTATAGAAATTCCTGTATTTTAAAGCAAACAGTATATGCCCTGATCAGACGCCACATTCCGTTGCATCTGATCTGGGTCTACACTATTTGCTGGTGTCCTTTTATGGGATGCTAGTATAAATGGGTTAATTTCACTTCCAGTACACATATTTGTGCTAAACATTCAAACACCTTACCATACTTTTCATGAAATTTAAACAAATCAATTTTACTATCTATTCTTGTGTCTAAAAATTGTTGGATGCATGTAAAACAGTATGGACCCTGATCAAAGGCTGCATTCTGTAGCATCTGATCAGGGTCTAGTTAGTTTGCCCAGGCTGTCTGTCTGAATACTTTAGGCAAATATGGTAACATAAAATTGATTTTTTTTTTTTTATGCTGAAAATGTGATAAAAACAAATATTTACATCCTGGTTACTAAGAATAAAATTACAATGTCATGATTTTATGCTGAAAATGTGATAAAAACAAATATTTACATCCTGGTTACTAAGAATAAAATTACAATGTCATGATTAGATGAACTGCTGACCTACTGAAGAGATTCCATAGGTCTTCATAAGATTGGTATATACAAAGATATACAGTCGAACCATGGAAATATGTACTAAACATGGGTAGCTCGAGCCGCTGAGGGTTAATCACAACGCCAGGTCAGGACGCAAATGGGGATAATTTAGGGATGTCTTTTTCTACCTATAAACTAATGATATGTTGAGTGTACTAATTAGAATTGCCTTGATGGTGCAATTCTAATGAGTACACACAACATACATTTTCATGGTCAGGGATATTCCTCCTCCTTTGAACTAGGGGCCAGGGACAGTTGAATTTTGGAAATATAGCATGCGAATCCACAAAATTGGGAAAACTGAATTGGAAGAAATAAAACACATATTTGTTTCAAATCGGTTAAAAACATAATTCAGTCTGTTTTTCAATGATGTCACTGATTTGAACTAGGGAGAATTACTAAGCAATTAATAAACTAATAAATAATGATGATTATAATTCTACTCTAAATGTTGACAAAGGATAAATTGGGCATTTTCTATAGATTTGGGATGACTGTCTCTAAACTGGGAAAATTTGGGACTGACTTCCAGTCCAAAATGTAATCTATTAAAATCACAATGATAAAATAAGAAAAATTCCCCAAAACATCCCTAAATATTTCTTTTCCTGAGAATTTTCTAGGGACTCTAAACTGAGTCATCAGTGTTTGATCACTAAGTTTTACTATAAACTGCAGGGTCATCTGATGTACTTTCAGACATGTGTGCCTACAGCCAAGTGAGCTCTGATCAGCCTGTGCACTATCTGATCAGTGTCTTCTCAGTCTGCTTAAAGAAACCTTCTATTATTGGCTAGCCACAGAGTATGAATGTGCAGACATAACAAGAATGTGCAATAAGGCACTTTTTTCAACCAAAAAGTATCTATTTTTTCTTATTTCTCGACAAAACATATGTTGTGGGTACTCATTAGAAGTGCCTCGCCAAGGCGCTTCTAATGAGTACCCACAACATATGTTTTTGTCGAGAAATAAGAAAACTATTCACCTGATACCCACTCTTATCTAGACCTATGAGGCTGATGTTATTCTTCACTGTATGCATACATCTGAAGGTATAAGCTGTGACTCTTGCTTTTGCTGTTTTTTTTTTCTCATTTCTTCAAGTAAACATATGCTGTGGTACTATCATGATTTTTATCTTATTCCTCAACAAAACGATTCTTGTGTTTTTTATTAGAATTTCCTCACTAAGTTTGTCTGAGTTGTTTAATGACACATCAACCCTGTGGGTCATTTTGTGTCATCTCCCAAAAAAAAAAGGGAAACAAGAGACTGAAGAGCTAACAGATAAGAGGAAAGGGAAAAAGAAGGAAGGCTGAGTGAAACAGTGAATGACAGTGCAGAAACAGAAGAAATTCTAACATGCCCTAATCTCCCACCTACATGTATTCCAGCCTCACTAATTACACAAGCTCATCACCTAAAACATGATGGATTCAAAGCCTGATATGAACCTTAATTGTATATACGAGGGATGTTCGAAATGAATTGCTTATTGTCCTCTAGCTCGATATCCACGTGGGGCACGATAAAAATCAATACATCCCTGTATAGGGTTATTCAATATCTACACAATGGTGTATAAATGCTCATGTTAGACTAAGTGTAAGACATAAAATTTTCCATTTGAATACACGCAGTCATTGACCACTGCAGTAAAAATGATTGGTAGAAGCGTCGACAAAAAAGATGAAATACGGGCTTATATCAAAGCTCGCTCAAAACTTGGTTGTTCTTTGAAGAAGCTGATGACTGAAATTTCTACTGCTTTTGGACCTTCTTGTGTGTCTTATGACACAGTTCAGCGGTGGAAAAAGAAATTTGAGTCTGGTGTAGAGCCCATCAAAAATGCACCGAAATCAGGTAGGCCAAAATCTGCACCTCGTAAAGAAATCGTTTCCAAAATAAAGGAAATCATTGAAGGAGATGCCAGATTTACAGTTTGTGATATTGCACGAAAGGTAGGCATATCACTATCAACGGTTCACCTTATTTTGAAGAAGCATTTGAAAGTCAGAAAGATTTCTGCTAGATGGGTGCCACATCTGTTGACTGACGAGCAAAAGAGGCAACGGGTTAAAGTGGCCAAAAAGCTGCTTCAAATATTTCCAAAATATGACAAAAAGCAGTTTGCCAATGTCGTCACAGGTGATGAAACCTGGGTCCATTATTTTGAGCCCGTCAGAAAGGTTAGCAATAAGGTCTGGGCCACTAAACACAGCAAACGCCCAATAATTGCCAAACGTTCTTTGAGTACAAAGAAGGTTTTGTATGCAATCTTCTTCTCTGGTGAAGGAGTCGCAATAAAGGTGCCAGTGAAAAGGGGCAAAAGCATCACCTGAAAGTACTACAAAGACGTAGTACTGAAGAAACTGAAAAAGTATTATCAGAAACGACGCCCTGCCACTGGTTTTAAACATGTCCGTCTTCTACATGACAATGCCCCAGCTCATACCTCCGCAATAGTTACGGCGTTTTTGAAGAAAGAAAAAGTAACTGTTTTGCCTCACCCCCCCGTATTCCCCAGACCTTGCCCCATGTGATTTCTTTTTGTTTCCGAAATTGAAAGCATTCCTTGCTGGGCGGAAATACCAGTCCCGACAGGCACTTGAATCTGCCATTCATCAGTACCTTATTACTGTGCCCAAATCAGCGTACCATGACGCCTTCAAGAAGTGGATACATCTGCTGAAACTTTGCATTTCTAGCCACGGGGAGTACCTCGAGGGCATGAAATGAGTACTTTTGGGCTAACTTGAAATTTGAAGTCTCCAGATAGAAATAAGCAATTCATTTCGAACATCCCTCGTAAACCCTAATAACCCTAAGTATTGGGACAGACAGGAGCAAACAGTGTAGACCCAGATTAGATAATGCAGAGTGTGGCACCTAATCAGGGTCTACACTGTTTGTCACTTGTCCAGCAATATTTTAAGTAAATCAATCATAGAACAAGTATGGTAAGGAGTTAAGGTGTCCCAATATTTAGAGTAAATACGGTATGTTTTCTCGTGATATGGTTTATATAGTTTCATAAAGAAATAAAAAAAAAAAATCATGCAATACTGTAAATGTCCTAAAATTTCGAACACTTTATTCCATACTTTCTTGGCCTAAATTTTGCTTTTTATGCCACTGTTTCTTAAAATACTTAGCGGAATGGCAAACAGTGCAGACCCTGATCAGACTGCTCCTCAAGGAGCAGTCTGATCTGGGTCTGCACTGTTTGCAAATGCATTTTTTATTCTCCTGATCACATGATGCACAGAAGGTTGGGTAGGGCCATCCCTTTATGCATCTTACAATATATTTTTAACATACATTATACAGAACTTGTTTAATGACATTATAATCATTTACACTAATCATGTTATTGTAAATGCAATCTTATCAGCAACTTTGATGTATGAAATGTTAGGACATTTACCATAGTTGGTGAATGCTTTTAGGTAAAAGTCTGGAGCCAGGGAGTCTATGTGCGAACAACTCCCAGCAGTGTCAGAGCCAGGATGAAGTTGTTTATGAGCAGAATAAGAAGACCAAGGTAGCCAAATGCACCATATTTTCTTCTTTCGGGATCTGAAAAAAATGATAAACAAAAGTAAAACAGAGAGATAAATACACTAAAACCTCTTTATAACATGGTTCGTTATAACACGATTTTGGATATAACAAGGTTCAAAGATGGATCCCAAAACTGTATGGATTATATTGAAAAATGACCATAAATGAATGGTCATTTTTCAATATAATCTATACATTTTTGTTTGGATATACCGGTAACACAGTTGTTTAACTAACACTGTTTATCCTATGGACCCAAACAATAGTGTTATAAAGAGGTTGTGGTGTATATGTAACACAATGTTCCCAATAGAAAAGTTGAGAGGGAGAATTTAGTGATAAGGGGGAGAATTTAGTGATAATTTTTGGACATTTTTTCTTATTTCTCCATAAAAACATATGTTGTGGGTACTCATTAGAAGTGCTTCATATGTTTTATGCAGAACTGTGAAAAATTATCACAGAATTATCATCATATACTGCTCCTTAACTACTGTTCTGATTCTAGACATCACGAAAACATGCCTATATAATTTTGACCCCCTCAAACCCCACTTTTATATAGTAAAACTGGGTTTCCATGGGTATACATTATTTTTCTTATTTCTGTTCAAAACATAGATTGTGGATACTCATTAGAACTGCCTCGTCGAGGCAGTTCTAACGAGTACTCACAATCTATGTTTTGAGCAGAAATATAAAAAAATAACAGATTTTTTTATCTGAAAACTTTCAGTTTTTGGTCGTAAAATTTTCAATATATTTGAATAGGCGTGTTTTCGTAATGTAAGAGAATGGTTCAGACGATATTATTCGCTAATAATGTCTCCTAACATTTCTTATGGATAGGAGTACTTCAAACAGATGTTTCTATTAAATATCATTCCTATAATATCTGTTGTTGCTTTTTTCCTGCAAAAAAAAAATGAAAATTATCCTAAACATTTCGAAAACATGCCTATTCAAATATATTGAAAATTTCACCATCAAAAACTGCGTTTTCAGATAAAAAAAAACTCTGATATTTTTCAAATTTCTGCTCAAAACATAGATTGTGGGTACTCATTAGAACTGCCTTGCCAAGGCAGTTCTAACGAGTACCCACAATCTATGTTTTTGAGCAGAAATAAGAAAAATAATGTATATCCCTGTAAACCCCAGTTTTACTATATAAAAGTGGGGTTGAAGGGAGTAAAAATTATATAGGCATGTTTTTCATAATGATTATCACTACTGCACTTATCAGAAGTAGTAAGACACCTTAACCCTTGTCCTGCTGAACCCGGACATACCCTGGCTTTGCAAATAGCGCAGATCTAGATCAGTTGGCTTCTTCAGAAGCCAACTGATCTGAATCTGCAATGTTTGTCATTCAGTATATCAATAACCTGGATAAAGTAATCTGATTGGCTGAAAATTGGATGTGGGTGTGGCATCTTAATTTACTCAGCATAACAAGGGTATAACTCTTCTTGTACTTCTTCTAAAATTTGAACAAGCCCAATTTTACAACCTGTTAATGTGTGTAAAAACTGATGTATGATGGCAAACATTTTAGACCCTGATTAGATGCCACACTCTCCAGTAACTGATCTGGGTCTACACCATTTGTTGAGTCCCCTTTGTTTGAATACCTACAGTAAACATGGGTACAGAAATTATCTTACCAGACACTATGGTAAAGGTACATGATGTACCATATTAACTCTAAATAATGAGACAAGATGAATGTATTTCTTTACCATATTCTAAAATTTGAACCATTCTAAGAGACTACCAAGTGATATGTCTAAAACCTGCTGGCTAAATAGCAAACAGTGCAGAACCTGATAAAACTACTCCTCAGGAGCAGTTTTATCAGGTTCTGCACTGTTTGTTATTCAGCTAGCAGTTTTGATATATCACTTGGTAGTCTAATAGAATTTGTCCTGTTTGCTCAAGCATGTCTGTCTGAAAACTTCTGGTATGTACAATTAGCACTTGGTGGGCAAGGAAAATTTGTGATAATTTATTAATCTTTTCATTGCTAAATTCCAGATCCAGAGGTACCCGTTGCAAGCTCTAATCCAAGCTCAGTTACATAACTTTTGTGGCGATTGGTAATGTTTTGTTGTGTTTTTATATATCTGTGTGAGCAAGTGGGGTGAGGGGTGGTGCAAAACAAGCTACCCTCTGACGAATGTTTATTGCTCAATAAGTTGGTGCTTACCTGCTGACCTAGCAGTCAGGGTTTTTAAATAATTCTCTGAGCACTCCACTAATGATTGCATGGTGCTTCTTGCAGACATTCTTAATCATGCTATCATGTTTGTTTTTATACAATTTTCCTTTTAATTTCTGTTTTTATAGACTTGTTCCCATATTACTGCATTTTATTTTGACAACTTCAGCTGACTAATGAGATATAAACCAGACCAACTGAAAGTTATGTTCCAGCTATGTCATGAAAATGATGTCAACACTGCTAATGAACACTTCCACAGACTGTATGATGCCATTTTCTGAAATTGTTATTTTCTGAAATTGTTTGGCTTTTTTATGCCTAATCTCAACCACTCTCTTGGCTAATTCAGCTGACCACAAACTGAAGGTATTTTTCTTATTTTCCCCAGTAAACAAGATTTGACAGTTCATGCAAATTGTTTGACAGTTCATTCGAATTGTCTCCTAAGGAGACAATTTGCATGAAATATCAAATCCTATTTTCTGGGGAAAATCAGAAAAATATTTTAAAATGTTATCTGCTGATGGAATTTTTACCTAGCATGCTAAGTTTTATATTGACAGTTTTATGCAAAACGTGTCTTCAAGAATATGCGGACAGTGATGGCCCAGATCAGCCTGCACATCTGCACAGTATGATCAGGGCCTTCACTGTCCACTAACAGAATCATTGGATACTACAGGATGTATGAGTAGAGAACAAAGGCCCAGATGAAACTTTGCATGTGTGCTGAATGATCAAAATCTGCACATTTTTACACATGTTCAAAGGCACTTTTTCGCTTGACGTGGGCCTTATGATGTTTTCAAGGAAACAGCAAAAAGGTTTATAATAAATAAAATAACCAACATTGTTTGCTTTTTATCTCTCTGGAGTAAGGATAATTCGGTAAAACAAAACATGTTCCTTCAGAACTCATCTTTTGCCCGAATTACCGTATTCAACCTAATTACCTTGCATACTCCTATCTGTGCACAGTCAAGCATAGTCTTCAGCTTATGTACTTTTATCTATTCCATACAAGCACATGTTGACAAGCTGAGGCAAAAATGAGTATCAACAACATGCTTTTATAAAAAAAAATGCATCAGGATCATTAAATAATATTCTAATGAAGTCCTCTGCTGATCCTGTGCCCTTATTAGGCGGATATTTTACGACAAGTTTCTGGAGTAATTTTGAAAAACCAAAGAACACAGTGTGATAATTAGTTGGAATACAGTTCTATGCTCCTTTAAGACCTGTTTTTCATATCAATGAAACACTGTTGATTATTCTCTGTATCACCTTATGACAATCCCATAATGGCTGTACTACTACTAAAGGGACATCAAATCATCAAATAAAAAAAAAAAATATATATATATATATATATATATATATATATATATATATATATATATATATATATATATATATATATATATATATATATATATATATATATATATATATATATATATATATATATATATATATATAGTTCCATGGCAATAGATGATCTTAATGCTTAGCAATGCATAAAAATGTCAATGCCCATTTTCTGGGAAAAATTAGAAAAATATTTCAAAATGTCATATGAATTTTTTACCCAGCATGCTAAGGGTTAAAGTCATCACGAAAACATGCCTATATAATTTTGACCCCCTTAAACCCAACATTTATATTGTAAAACTGGGGTTCACAGGGGTATACATTATTTTTCTTATTTCTGCTCAAAAATATAGATTGTGGGTACTCGTTAGAACCGCCTGGTTCTAACGAGTACCCACAATCTATGTTTTGAGCAGAAATATGAAAAATATCAGAGTTTTTTATCTGAATTTTTTTTAGTTTTTGGAGGTGAAATTTTCTGTTTATTTGAATAGGCATGTTTTCGTAATGACTAGCCAAGGACACACAGCCCACAGATACAGCTTACCTCCACTGTAATAGCCAAGTGCATACACTACTCTGGACGCTATCCACAGGACACCGCAGGCAGCACTCAGCTTCTGCAAACATTCACCAAATAAACTCAGCATAAATAAATATCTTATGCAGTGCTCAGTAGTACAGTGGTATTATAATATTCAGCAAGAAGCAAATAATTATTAACCCTTAAAGCGCAAAGCAAAATTTGTAGTGGAAGACATTTTATTTTTATTTTTCAAAGAAAATAAGCTTTTACATTTCATGTGAATTGTCTGCTTGGCAGACATTTCATATGAACTGTCAAAACTTATTTTCTTTGAAAAATGAAAAAAAAAATCAAAATGTTGTCTGCTGCAGTTGTGATTGAAGCTTTAAGGGTTAACTTATAAAGCAGCATACAAACTAGCAGACGGCATTCTATTTTTTTTATTTTTCTCTGGCTGACGATTTGCTTGAAATGTCTCTGCTATTTTTTTTTAAAAAAAAAAAAAATAAGAATGACATCTGCTGCTATTGTAAAAGTATTAAAATCACTTGTGTTGCAGAATGAAAGACCTTTCAAAGCAATAAAAGTTAAAACTTAAACACAAATTCCTAGCCTGTGACCTTGAGCTTTAGATCATATAGTGCAGGGAGTGGGGATGGGGAGATTTAATGACATAGTGTAACTCTGCATAACATCAGACCAAATACATGTATACTCTATATTAAGAAAGAATTTGTGCATTTCCTTTAAGAACAGCCCCCTAATTTTGAAAAGTTTTCAAATACCAGAGGATTGCAACTTTCTGTCTTCAATAGTTGTCTCTCCTTGCACAGCAACAATGGCAGCGTTATCTTCCAGCATTCATCTCAAATGGTGCTACCATGTGAAACTCAATACTTTATGGCATGCATCATGAAAAAAAAAAAAAAAAAGCCCTTATGTCACAACCAAACTACAGGGCCCAGTTGTTCAAAGCGTCGTTAGCTTAACGAGCTTGTTAGTGGTCAAAATGTTAACTGTTCCAGTAAGTACAATATCTTATCTAATTCACAGATATTTTTGGTGAAAAACTGTGAGTAGCTTTTTTATTTTTTCAGTGAAAATATTACCGTATATGCCATATTAAATGATCAAAGTTTAAACGATATGTTAACCAACGACTGGGCCCTGAACTTTATGCATGCAACATGGAAAAAGAGCCCTTATGCCACAACCAAACAACAGATACCCAGATCAGCATCTGGAGTTATAAAGCTGGTCAGACTGCGCATACTGGAAGGCTGATCTGGGCCTTTACCATCTGGGATGATAACCCTTGTCAGTCTGTATAAACAGGAAGGCTAAAATGGGCCGTCATCATTTGGAGTGAACCCTGGTCAGTCTGTGCAAATCAGAAATTATATGAGCCATTACTACATGTATTTGGAGTGATAACCATATCAGCATCACGAAAACACGCCTATATAATTTTGACCCCCTTAAACCTCACTTTTATACAGTAAAACTGGGGTTTACAGGGGTATACAATATTTTCTTATTTCTGCACAAAACATAGATTGTGGGTACCCGTTAGAACCGCCTCGCCGAGGCAGTTCTAACGAGTGCCCACAATCTATATTTTGAGCAGAAATATGAAAAATATCAGAGTTTTTTATCTGAAAATTTTCAGTTTTTTGGGGTGAAATTTTCTATATGTATTTGAATAGGCGTGTTTTCATAATGGTCTGTACAAACTGGATGGCTGATGTGGGCCTTTAGTATTTAACCCATTGTAGACTGAATGAACTTCCCCACACTGTATTGGAAGATTTTAATTTTGATTTTAGGTATGTCAGGCTATGTGATTTAGATATTCCTAGAGAAAAATGATTGAACTGTTTGCAAACAGTGGAGCACCTGACCAGATGCCACAATCTGTGGCATATGATTTGGGTCTGCACTGTTTGCCAAATACCCTTTTAGGGGTCTTCAGACTACAATGGGTTTAACTGCAGACATAGGACAGTTCTTTTTTTTTTTTTTTTTTGATGTGTTATTTTTTGTGATGCATGTCATATATGTGAAAACTTACAGGATATAAGATGCCACCAAATATCAGCAACACCAGAAATAATGGATACCCCTCTAACCTGCAAAAGACGCATTAATCTTTAGAGTGCCAAACAAAATTTGCAGCAGACAACATTCATAATTTTTATTTTCATTATTTTTCAGAGAAAATAAATCCAGACATTTCATGTGAATCATCTGTTTAGCACATGAAATATCAAGACTTGTCTTCCCTGAAAAATATATTGAAATTGTTGTCTGCTGCAGCTGTAATTTAAACATTACGTGTGTAATCATTAGAGGTGCCTGTGGAGAAACTATAAAAAATATCAGCACTTTTTGGTTGAATAAAAGTTTTAATTATATTGTGGGTACAGTAAATGTCCTAAAATTTTGTACACCAAAGTGTCTGACAAAATGGCATATGCAGACAGTGCAGATCCAGATCAGATCAGACTGCTCCTAAAGGGTCTACACTGTTTGGCATTCCACTTAGTATTTTAATAAAGAACTGCATTAAAAGCAAAATTTAAGCCAAAAAAAGTACGAAATAAAGAGTTCTAAATTTTAGGACATTTACCATACTCATTAGAATTTAATGAATACACACAAAATATTTTCGGTGCAAAAACAACAAAAATTATCCTAAATTGTCATATCTGAAACTCTGGAACAGTAATGATCCCAACTAGTCTGTGCATCCTTAAAATCTGATCAGAAACTTCTATTCATTACATCATAGCTCCACATAAGGTCCTTCATTCAAGCAAAAGGTATACAGGAACCACTTTATAACATCACAGCGTGGTTTTGGTTATTACATTGCTTAACCCAATTACATCGAGTAGACTCTTCTACCACAATTGTTTTAACTGGTCTATTTCCATTGACAGGGTGTTTGGTTAGTTTTTATTATAACTATACTTTATAGAAATTCTTGTAAAACGTATGTTGTGGGTACTCATTAGAAGTGCCTCATAGAGGCACTTCTAATGAGTATCCACAACACAGGTTTTTGCGGAGAAACAAACAAGATATTTACCTGCTACCCCTTCTTATTTACAGCTATGTATTTAGATATTAAACTTACGTGTTCTGATGGGCTCTTTGAATGCAGTTAAACACATGACTGTATGGCTCTGTGTACATCTTGGGATACTGAAACAAAAAGATACACATAACGAAAACACGCCTATGCAAATATGTAGAAAATTTCACCTCCAAAAACTGAAATTTTTCAGATAAAAACCTCTTATATTTTTCATATTTCTGCTCAAAACATAGATTGTAGGTACTCGTTAGAACTGCCTCGGCGAGGCAGTTCTAACGAGTACCACAATCTATGTTTTTCAGCAGAAATAAGAAAAATAATGTATACCCCTGTAAACCCCAGTTTTACTATATAAAAGTGGGGCTTAAGGGGGTCAAAATTATATAGGCATGTTTTCGTTATGGCATTTTAAGTACTTATGCAAACACACATTAAGAATTTTTGTCAAGTTTTAGCACTTTATTGCCAAGATAAAAACATTAGTTTTGGTATATTGATATTACCCTGACCCCTGGAAATGTGTTTTAATCCTGAGATCATACACATTAAAAAGGGCTGCTAATATTTTATTACATTTCCAGGGAATAAATTTTCATTGCAGGTTTTGGCTGTTAATACTGATCTAATCCCTAGAAAGATGTTGGGATTCTGAGCCAATATATGTTTTCCTGGCAATTTAACCTTTATTACAAAGAAGTGATATACTATATACATCACACAGATATTGTGCAGTACTAAAATTGAAAAAAGGAGGGAAACCAAACCCTTTGAAAGCAAAATACCACTGATCATACCACAGGGACGGTCACCGGAATAACCGAAATCACCAAAATCACCGAAATCACCATGGAAATCACCGAAATCACCACCAAGGGGTGGGGTGGTGGTGATGTTGGGGTTGGTAGGTGTGAGTAAAGGTGGATAGAAGTTAAGTTATGTTGGGATTTGGTTACGTAGGGTGAGTAAGGCTATCGAATGTGGCCCCGAATGTGGCGAGTTTTACACCTAAATCTCGGTGGAAATATTTGAAATCACCGTTGTTTATAAAGTTCTGGACACAAATCATACTGTCATATGATGGGGGAGGGGTAGGGTGGTAGGACTACGACAGGGTATACTGTGTAATGCAAGCTGAGTATGGTTATCGAAGGGCCCGGACCAGTAGTGTAACGAACTCCCAGTGGAAATCACCGAAATCACCGTTCTTTAGTTATGCGCGATACCGTAAAACAGTATTTTTATATTACACACTTGTAACAAGTTCTGTAAAGAAGTTATGAGTTGACGAGATACGTTTATTTTTTATAGTTACTTTTAACAGTAAGAACTTAGCTGTTCTAAATATACATTTTGTTTTACGCAATAAATTTCAAAGTAAGACATTTGATTGTTGAATATACAGTATAGAATTATATGAGAGAGAGAGAGAGAGAGAGAGAGAGAGAGAGAGAGAGAGAGAGAGAGATTTTAATATTTTAGTAATGTCATGTTTTATGTATAAATAGTGAAATAAAGATATGAAATAAAACATTGTATTCATTGCATTTCCCCTACGACAAACATGGCTTGTTTACGGAGATTTCTTATTTCTGTTTTTTAGCATAGTATATAGTGTGTGGATATTTGTTAGGTATAAGTAGGAATGCAAAGTTCAGGGAACGCCACAATCAGAAGATGAGGCCAACTCATCTCTACCCTATCCTGATCCACCCTAATGTATCATACCTTCCCCCACCCCACCCTTCAATGGTGATTTCGGTGATTTCCATGGTGATTTCGGTGATTTCGGTGGGGATTTCGGTGATTTCGGTTATTCCGGTGACCCCCACAGGGATCATACAAACCTTCTGAACTGGACTGTCACTCATCCATTTATGCTGTGTCTGATCAAGTTCTCCTTAAAACATTGCACTCCTGTACGATTTTCAATATATGACGTTTTGATATATTTTTACTTTTTTCTTTTTTCAAAAAAAAACGGTTTTGGCATTTCATGCAATTTGTCCGCAATGGAAAAATATCAATTAGCCCAGAGAGCTGTATAGGTTAAAGTCAACGAAGGCTTGGATCAGCCATGCAAAGCTTGGTGTTGGTTTCAGCAGAAAACAGAATAAAACTGAATTAGCAAGTATTGCTCAGATTATCTGGGCTAACCAAACAAGAATGCATACCTTGATCTCATATTTCTTCCTGGCTGCACCAACTCTAAAGCCTAGCCACTGTATTAGAAATACTGAGCCCAAAGCAACAAGGATAACAAATCCATACTCTGGATATATTTCTAGCGTAACTGAACTCATTTTCTATCTTGTATAGGCACCTGCAACTGATGCACTTCTCAAGTTCTGAGTGTTCTAAATAAGCAACTTGGCCTATAAATAATGCAGGTCAAAATATAGGACGGAACATTGTTGTTTTTACCCGGGGATATTTGACTTACCGGAACTTCATATCGTCGTCTCGCCTGAAATGATCGGGATTCAAGCCAGTTCAGTAGAAACCATGACAAACAAATTACCAACAATACATATCCATACTCGCTTAAAATTTGTATCTCCATATTATTTGATAAAGAACTACAGTTACATTTTATAGCCTACTTTCGAAATGACCGGAAGTGCATTATTGAACCAATCACCGGATAACAAGTATTATTTTTAAAAAATAGGCCCTATAACGACTCCGCTATGAGGGTGTGGTTCTATAAGGGTGTGGGGTTTATTGATTGGAGATTAATAGTCATTTTATACTGATTAGAGAAAAAATAGTGAATTATTACTGATTAGAAAAAATGAAGCTTAAAATATAAAGAATAATCTGAAAAATATAAGAATAGCCAGTGACATACAAAATAGAGAAAACTGATTAAAAAGAAATGAGATTATAAAGAATAAGCCTACAAAAGATATAAAAATGTGTGAGATGGCTTCTCATGCATTCTAGAAATTCAAAATTTTCCTGGGAAGAACCCCGGACACCCATGACAAGAGCATATATGAATATATGAATAATATGAATCCTGTTGTAACCAGTCCCCCCCCCCCCCCCCCCCACCCCCGCTTCACCACCCCCCCACCCCCCCCCCAACACACATACACACTTGAAAATGGTGGTATGCATGTATTTTATCCTCAGTTCACAAAAATATACACCAACCGCCACCAGCCAGCGACAAGCTCTTAAGTTTAGAGAGCTGGAGATGCATTAAAAATGCATAACTTGGCTTCTAGGCGGAGTTGGGGTGTAAGTGCAAAGCCCCGC